>CAOJBK010772677.1:0-13181 GCA_948294925.1 Codiaeum variegatum | reverse complement strand
AATCGAATTACCCAATTATTTAAGTTCATAGATGATGAACTACAGATTGTTAGATCACTAGAACAATTTATATCATTGATTGAAACATCTTTATTTTCTTACTTTAGTTCAATTATTTGCTTACTTATCAAAACCAAATTTTTTTTTTACTTTTACTACAATTTCTTAAAACAAATCAATAACCCGACATGAGTTCCTTGAGAATACGACCTTGGATTTTCAGTGTATACTACAATAGTCCGTATACTTTTGATCATTGTTGGACAGTATATTTTAGGGTGAATTGAAATTATTCAGAAACCTTGCATTCATGACATTCCTTAAAGAGCATCGAAGATTCTTGAAGTCACTTAGCAAGCTTCGGCTTCAGGTTGGATTAAAAGTAATACTAATGGTTCTACTAATGAAGCACCAGGAACTGTGAGAGCTGGGGGCATTTTTAGGAACACTAGAGGCTATTGTCAAAGCGCCTTCACTTTTTTTTTATTAAAAATAAGATTTTACTTTCTCTGTATAGTTAAAAGCTTCTATCTATGCTTTCAGCAAGCAACTAAAATTAGTTGGCGTAAGATATGGTTGGAATGTGATTCTATGTATGTTGTCAATTATTTTAATCGAAATTGCATGACGTGCCTTAAAGTTATTGGTTGAAGTGGTCTCACTGTTTATGTTTTATTGACTCTATTGACTTTGTTGTTTCTCACATCTATATGGAAGGTAATAAAGTTGTTGATAGCGTGGCTAGTTATAGTTCAAGGATTGATGGTAGTTTTGGTGGCTTAAGTGCCCATGTTTTTACTTATGATGATTTTAGAGTAACAAGTGCTATAGATTCATGTAAAGCTCTCCTTATGGTGAACCTTAATTATTTTATTTTATTTTAAATTATTTATGAGTTTAGATATGTTTTAGATGGTGTTAAGGGAGTACCAACCTAATTGAGATATCCTGATGCATCATATGACCTTTATTTTTACTTAAAATTTTGAACAAATAAAATCTCTTATAAAAAAATCACCAAATTAAAGGATAAAAATATCTTCTCCACAATAAATAAAAATCATCAGGGTAGGATGAAAATGCTTCAAATATTGCTTTTCAATTTCAAATTAAACTGGAACTCTTCTAATATAAACTCAGTTGACAAAACAAAATCAAGTACCAACTACCATTTTCTGCATTTCGTAAACAATAAAACTAATGAATAGTGAATGTAATTTCATATAACAAAAAACAAAACTAAATCATTAAATATAATACTTTTAAAATAAAAATTAAATATTGCTTTATATAAGATTTAAAATTACTTTACATATAACAAGTATTTGAGCATGCCTTTCAACAATCAAAAACAAAAAAAAAAAATTGCAATTTCACAAAATATTTATGTTGCTTTTTTAAATATTTTATAAACACTCGAAAGTATATTTTACTACAGAAATAACTTTTTATTTTCATAACACAATAAATATATATAGTTCATAGAAAAGTTATATAGCTCTATATCTATAGTTTATATATGCTTAAAACTCCATTATATTAAAAATAAAAGATATGTTTCTATTGAAGAACACGAAAATAATCCTTTGCACAACATATGTAACTGTGGTTATTCTGAGAGTACTTCTTGTCATTTCGACTCGTGTTTCAGTTCAGACTAGAATCATCATCAGTCCAATGAATAGGGAACTTGAACATGAATTCCAGGATTCGATCCGTTTGAGCATAAGTGAGATTATAAGTGGGCAAGTATTGAAACTCACTTACACAAAATCAATTGGTTTGTGTTAAGCCAATACCTACTCATATTTTTATAATATTTCAATGTGGGATATATTTACCAACAATTGCCTCCCCTTTATTATAGGTGCATAATTGGAGATTTCAACCACCTAATATGTTTTGATTATAAACTGGATTTGGTGGATCATCCTTATTGATTACTTCATGGTCTTAAAGAGTCAACTTTTGATTGTGCATTATCTAAAATTAATTTGGAGGATACTAGTTTACTTAGAAAAAGACTTCAGACTCATAGATTCAAGTGAGACTGGATAAAGCAATTGCTATGACAACTTGGTTTGATATTCATTCCATCATAAGATCTCATCAATTATTGTCACTTTTTCTGACCATACTCCGTTACTATTAAAAACTAAGGCTCCTTTAAACATCACAGGTAAGCAGTATATATTTCTTTTCAATCTTATGTGGGTGCGTGAACAATCTTTCAACAATTCTTTTATTGTATAGTAGTTCTTTTTAGGATATATACCTCTGCTAGAAAGATTGGACTTTTGTATTAACTCTATGAAGGTGTGAGGAAGGGAATTCTATTTACAGTTATACATAAGATAAAAGGTCTGCAATGTAAGAATATATAGTCTAATCTCTTTTGAGCTATACTTAATTATATGGACATGCGATTATTTATGTAAAGTCCATCAATAACTAATTAAATAGCTAATTAATATTGATAATTCAATTTGTTATGTGATAAGTGTACCCGATTAAATTATAATTGATATAAATTGGTTATCTCTCTATCTATTACAATTTATACTTAAGTTTGCATATTTCATTTAGAGTCGTCATAAACTAAATGGTTTAAGAGAGAGAAACCAATTTGTTTCAAGGTTAGAATTATGACTACGTCAAATCAACAGGTATTTGATTAAATTATTTTATTGTGAGAATTATTTTATTTAAAATCCTTAATTTATAATTTAGGATTGTTTGAAATTACCTATTGAAAATCTTACATATAGTATCAGAGCCTTTAGTTTTGAACTTATCATATGCTCATAAAATATTTTCTCTTAAAGTAGCCATAGGATTTTACTGTTTTCTCTTAAAGATTGTTTCAAATCGTTTTAGAATTTCTATCGAATTGGTGGCGACAAAAAACAATGAATAAATAAATAAATTGGTAAATTTTTTTACTGTTGTTTTGTGCCAAAATTTTCTTATTTCATGAGATTTAATCTCATAATATGATTGTTCCTATATGAGCGATACGGTAAGCAATTCAAGGATAACGGGTAGCCACTCGTTGTTGTGCAATTATAAATTTGTGCATCCTCATTTTTAATTAGTGACATGAAGTTGTGTCCATGAAGTTTCCTTGAATTAGTTTGTTGTGTCCATGCAATTTTGATATTAATGGCATGTTTTATTGGTGTGATAAGACATTAAAAAAAATTGGTTTTATGCAATTATGTCTATACATATTAAGTTTGCATATATGATGAATAATCTAATTTTATTTGATTGCATTTATTTAATTTCTGCATTATTATTTTTATAAATGCATATCATTAAAATAAAATTTTAATTTACATTTATAGTTTGCTAATCACCAAAATAGTCAAACTGTTATGATATCTTGCATAAATTAATGATTATGTTAATTTAGTTTGTTAGTCACCAAAGTGGCTGGAATGTAATGATGTTATACATGAAATTAATAAAACGTCAATTTTGTTTGTTAGTCACCAAAGTCACGAAACTTTGATAGTGACATTTATAAAATGCCTACAAATTTAAGTTTAGTATTTCATAGCCTTATATTTCACCCAAGGGTGAGTTTATTTATGTATGGAAGACTAAATATAATGAGAGTAAATTACTATTTTTTTTCAAATATATTTGTACATCAAAAGATGACATATGTATTTATTTGAAATATTTATTCACTCATAATTATTTATCATTGACATTTGAATTATGATAGTGTGTTGTAATATCCATCCAAATGGGAGATACAATATATTCTTATTGTTTATTTATTCTAAATCCATTATGAAATAGATTATGGTGTGAGCATGTATGTATGATTTTACAGCTATTTCTCTTCATTCACAAGCTTCATCTATTACTGTTTTCAATGGTTTGAATTTCTTTAAATGGAGTGAGCAAGTCAATTTCTACTTAGGTGTTCTGGATGACTTGGCTCATTTAGAGGCTCAAACTACTACTTTTATTGACTCGAGCAGGGATAAAGAGAAATTATACACTAAAGCGTGGGAATGCTCTACCAGATTGAGCCCAATGTATATGTGAATGACCGTTGCCAACAATATTAAGACAACTATTCCACAAACTGAAAGTGCAAGACAATACTTGAAGTTTATGGATGACCATTTTCATTCTACAGATAAGTCACTTGTTGCTACCCTTACGGTAAAACTCTTAACCATGAAGTATAATGGGTTATGGAGTATGCAGGACCACATTATTGAGATGAATAACATTACAGTAAGGCTTAAGACACTGGGTGTGATAGTGGATGACTCGTTTATGGTACAATTTATTATGAACTCACTATCTCCTAAGTATTGACCTTTCCAAATTACCTATAACACTATGAAGAATAAATGGGATGTTAATGAATTGTCCAGTAAGCTTACTCAAGAGGAAGCGAGACTAAAGAATCAAAGGAGTTATTCTATCAACCTAGTGCATCAAGAAGCTATTAAATGACTGAAAGAAAAAGCCATGGAATTTAAGAAAAAACACTTGTCTGCTAATGCTTCATATACAAATCAAAAGGAATAAAATGGCCAAAAAGTGCAGATTTTTCAAGAAAGTTGGGAATTGGCAGCAAGATTGCCTGAAACGTAAGGCCTAGTTCGGAAAGAAGGGTATATAATATGTTTTTGTATCGAATCAAACTTATATGAAGTTCCTTTAAATTATTGGTGGCTTATTAGTGGTGCTACTACTCATGTTTCCACTATAATACAAGAATTCCTTACGATCCAAACCATAAATCCAAATGAACATTTTCTCTTTTGGGGGGAATCATAAGAAGGCTCCAAATGAAGGCATAGGGACTTATCAATTATGTTTGAGTTCTGGTTATTAACTAGATCTTTCAAAAACACTCTATGTACCTTCAATTTCTAAGAACCTAGTTTCCATTTTGAAACTTGATGTCATTAGTTTTGAAGGAGGTTTTAAACATAGTTATTTCAATATATTTAAGAACTCAATATGTATTGGTTCTGCTTTTCTTACTAACGGTTTATAAAAATTTTAAATTGATGATAAATTTGCAAAATCTTTGCTTGCAATTCACAGTAATGTTGGAATTACACGTAGTGCACTAAATGAAAATTCAGCTTACTTATGGCATAAATGTTTGGCTCATATATCCAAAGAAAGATTGGAAAGATTAGTAAGTAATGAGATTCTTTCACATCTAGATTTTACTGATCTAACAATATATGTGGATTTCATTAAGGGAAAGCAAACGAAACATAATAAGAAAGGAGCCACAAAAAGCACTTAGCTTCTTGAGATTATATATATGGATATTTGCGGACCTTTTGATGTTCCATCTTTGGGTGTAGAAAAGTATTTCATTACCTTTATTGATGATTTTTCACTCTATGGTTATATTATTTGCTTAAAGAAAAATCTCAGGCATTGGATGCCCTTGAGGTATTTACTGAGGTTGAAAGGCAATTAGATAGAAAGGTGAAAATGATAAGGTTAAATAAAGGTGATGAGTATTATGGGAAATATGATGAATCGGGACAATGTCTAAGTCCATTTGCAAAATTCCTCAAAAGACATGGCATATGTGCATAGTATACTATGCCAGGCACACCTCAACAAAATGGTGTTGTAGAAAGTAAAAATAGGGCCTTAACAGATATGGTTAGGAGTATGATGTCAAACTCCTCATTACCTAAATCATTGTGGATGCATGCGTTCAAAACTACAATGTATTTATTGATTAGGGTTCCTAGTAAGCTAGTTTTGAAAACTCCTTTTGAACTTTGGTCTAGAAGGAAACCTACCTTAAGATATTTTCATGTTTGGGATTGTTTAACAGAGGCAAGAATTTACAATCCACGTGAAAAGAAATTGGATTCTCATAAGATTAGTGGTTATTGGATACCCAGAGAAATCCAAAGGATTTAAGTTGTATTGTTCAAACTATAGTCCTATAATTATTGAAACTGGAAATGGAAGATTCATTGAGAATGGTGAAGTTAGTGGGAGTGTTGAAAAATAAAATATGGATATTAAGGAAGTAAGTTAGTTGCTCCTCTAACCATAAAGGTTTCTTCTTCCATAAGTGTTCCAAATGTTGTTCCAATGATAAATGAACCTCAAAATAACATTGAACAACATTTGAATGATGGAACACACATTGTTCCAAATATTGTCCTAGAAATTAATGATAATATTGAAAATACTGAATAATATTTGAATGAATAGAAATATCCTTAAACAACTAACTCACAACCAACAATTGTAAATGAACCACAAGGAATGCATTTGAGGAGATCTCAAAGAGAAAGAAAGTCTGCCACTCTAGATGATTATGTGGTTAATTTACAAGAGTTTGACATTGATATTAGAATCAATAAGGATCCAATTTCATTTTCACAGGCCATACAATGTGCTAAGTCTGAAAAATGGTTTAATACTATGAAAGATGAGATGAAATCTATGGAAGACAACAAAGTCCTAGATCTCATTGAGTTTCCTTAAGGTTCTAAGTAAGTTGGGTGTAAATGTGTCTGTAAAACCAAACGTGACTCAAATGGCAATGTTGAATGATATAAAGCTAGCCTTATTGTCAAGGGTTATACTCAGAAAGGAAGCATCAATTACAAAGAGACTTTTTCACCTGTCTCAAAGAAGGAATTAATAAGGATCATAATGGCATTGGTAGCTCACTATGATTTAGAGTTACACTAAATGGATGTGAAAACAGTCTTTCTTAATTGTGATCTTGAAGAGGAACTATCTATGGATCAACCTGAAGGTTTCACAAAAGGTCAATTAGTGTGTAAACTTAAGAAATCAATATATGGACTTAAGAAAGCATTTTGCTAATGGTATCTTAAGTTCAATGATACTATAACGTCTTTTGGTTTTTAGGAAAATACAATTGATTGATGTCTATACTGAAAGATTAGTAAGAGTAAGTTTATTTTCCTAGTCATATATGTTGATTATATTTTACTTGCTGCTAATGATTTAAGCATATTGCGTGAGACTAAAAATTTTGAAATAAAGGATATGGGAAAGGCGCCTTATGTGATCAGAATTGAAATATTCCATGAAAGATCATAAGGATTGTTAAGACTCTCTTAGAAGTCTTATATTCAAAGAATCTCAGATAGATTTAATATGGATAAGTACTCAGCAACTGTTGTACCTATCTAAAAAGGGGATAAATTTAGTCTCATGTAGTGCCTAAGAAATGATGTAGAATGAATAGATATGGAATCAATTCCTTATGCTTTAGTTGTAGGCAACATAATGTATCTGCAAACTTATAAAAGACCATATATCAGTTTTATGATTGGAATGTTAGGAAGATATCAAAGCAATCCTAAAATTGATCACTGGAAAGCAGCAAAGAAAGTATTAAGGTACCTTCAAGGAACGAAAGATTATATGCTCACGTATACCAAGACTTACCATTTGGAAGTGACTGGGTATTTAGATTCAGATTTTGGTGGATGCCTTGATAGCAGAAAATCCATATTTGGTTATTTATTTCTTTTATCAAATGGAGACATATGATGGAAGAGTGTTAAGAACTCTATTGTTGCTTCATCTACCATGGAAGCAAAATTTGTAGCATGTTTTGAAGCTATGATTCATGCATTATGGTTATACAATTTTATAATAGGACTTGGGGTTGTCGACACCATTACCAAGCCGCAGAAATTTTACTGTGATAATTCTACCGGAGTGTTTTTCTTCAAAAATGATAAATATTCCAAAGGTACCAAACATGTGGAATTAAAGTATTTTATCGTTAAGGAGGAATTTCAGAAATAGAGAGTGTCTATTGAGCTTATTAGTATAGAAATGGGTCTTGGTTATAACCTTGAATGACAAACTTTATTATGATTGTGACACTCTGAGCTTAATTATGTGTTTCTGATTTTGCATTACAATATTTCATGTTATATTATGGCGTACACATTTATGTTTTAATACTTTAACAGTAAATTTTATAAGACATAATGGTGGACCATGATGTAATTTATTTATGTCATTACTTATGGATTTAGTATGAAGAGTTGCAAATGTTGTCGTATATGGAAGGGAGTATGTTGTGTAAATAATATACAATTTTGCCATAACTCACATTTGTTAACTCAACATTTTAAGTCACTTGTGTTGAACTTATAAGATTAATGTATATGTTCACTTAAAGTTATGTTATGTAATATTATGATTGTCTTGTGAATCTCTAAGTGAGAGAATGTAAGAATATATGGCCTAATCTCGATTTGGTTATACTTAATTTTATGGGCCATATGATTATTTATGTAAGTCCCATTAATAACTAATTAAATAGTTAATTAATCTTGAGCGTTCAATTGGTTTTGTGATGGACGTACAAGATTAAATTATAGTTGATATAAATTGGTCCTCTCTCTACCTATTAGGGTTGATGCTTAAGTTTGCCTATTCCATCTAAAGTCATCATAAAATAAAGGGCTCAAAGGAGAGAAATCAATTTGTCTCAAGGTTTGAATCATGGCTACTTCAAATCAATTAGGTATGTGATTAAATTATTTTATTGCAAGAATTATTTTGTTCAAGATCTTTGATTTATGATTTAGGGTTGTTTGAAATTACCCATTAAAAATTTTACACACAAAACTACCTTTGAGCAATTGAGAAGTAAATTAGATGGTTCTTCTATAGTAGCAATTTTTTAATGCAAAATCAAAGATAGATCATTTACTAAAGGCAGAGGAAATTTACTGGACTCAATGAGCTAAATATTTAAGGCTCAAAATGAGGGGATAGTAATTCAAATTTTTTTCCATGCTAAAGCTTCGATGAAGAGAAAATTAATAGAACCCAATACCATGAAGATTGAGTAGTGTAGCATGTTTATGATCTTGATGGCATCTGTTCGATAGCATGAGCTTATTTTGTTGAATTATATAGCTCTAATCTTATTCCTACTGAGTTATCTTCCATTTATATTAATCATTATATGATTGATTATGAAAATGAACACCTTTTCACCTTGAAGGAATTCTCTACTTATATAACACAAATGGCTCCTTAAAAATTTATAAGTTCGAATGGCTTAAACTTAGGTTTTTTTAAACTTATTAGAACCATGTATGTGGTGAAGTGTACCATTCAAGAATTAAATGGTTGATGCATAGTTAGTTTCCAACTTCTTTGAATCAAACTTTGATAGTATTGATTCCAAAATGTGACAATTCAGCCAATATGAAGGATTTCCATCTAGTATATTTGTGCAACAATAAGCTTAAAAATGTTTTATCATGGATTATCTCAATTAGTCCTTCTTTTCCCTAGGTAAGTCTTGTACAAATAATATAATGGCTTTGGGTTTTTCACCACATGAAAAGGAAAATGGGAGGTGTATGAGGAGAAGTTGCATTGAAACAAGACATAAGTAAGGCTTGTGACCAGGTAGATAAGTTATTTTTCACAGGATATGATGAGCTTATTAAGGTTCTATGATAGTTAGATCAAGTACATTACACTTTATGTTTCATTTATCCAGTACTTGGTTTTGGTGAATGGAAAGGAGATTATTCTTATTACCTTTTTGAGAGCATTAGGATAGGGTGTCTATTATCACCTCATCTCTTCATCATCTGTGTAGAAAGGCTTTTATCTCTCCTTAATTCAATAAAGCATAATGGTTCAATATATGGGTGTAAGGTAAATATGATAGTCGCCTAGTATTTCCCATTTAATATTCTTTGTGTTTTTTTTTCTAAAAGCATGTAAGCGAAAGCAAGATGTATCCAATGAGTATTACAATAGTATGAACATTTATACGGGCAAGCCATCAATTTCTCAAAGTTATATATTATGTTCTCTTCAAATGTTAAAACTAACAAGTATAAGGCTTCATAAACTATTTTAGGTGACAAATGATTTATATTCAGGAAAGTATATTGTCATGCCATCACTTGTAAGGAACTCCAAAGGGTAGTATTTTTTTGTTTATTGAGGACCTATATGGTCTAGAATATAAGGTTGGTAAAATGAATTTTTGCCTTGTGTAGGTGAGGGCATGTGCATCAAATCTATATCCCAAGTCATCTTCACTTATTGCATGAGCTTATTTCTACTTCTAGTTACCTTATGTGATGAAATCCAAAAATATGTAATGCATTTTGATGGGGATCTAATAATCTAAATTTAAAGGACATCAAATGGAAAAGTTAGAATTTTTATGTAAAGTAAAGGTTATTAGTAGATTAGGTTTTTGTGATTTGTAGTCATTTAATATAGCTTTATTGGGAAATTAAGGTTGGAACTTTCTTACAAACTAGATTCTTCAGTAGCCCATGTATTCAAGGAAAGTACTTTCCTAATGGTAACTACTTAACCTCACAATCAGGAAACAATCTGAGATTTGTATGATGAAGCATTTGGTGTGAAAAAGATGTTCTAAACAGGGGGATTCATTATTGTGTTAGGAATGGTAAATTGGTTAAAATATGGTTAAACCCTTGGATGAAGTCTAAGATAAATTTTGGAGTTGATGCAGAGGCTATTCTAGGGTGGGAGAATAAAAAATTGGCTAATATTTTGTTGCTTGATGGAAATTAATGGAACTAACCATTGATTCAAACTTTATTCAATGTAGGAGACATCAATGCTATCTAAAGAATTCCATTACAAATATCTAATTGTTGTGGCTCTTTTCTTGGGAATTTTCTAATACAAATATCTATATTGTCCACTCATGTTGCAGATCATTTGTGGATATTATAGAAGTTGAATTAACACTAAAAAAAAAATTAATTTTTACTGACCCAATTTTTTAGTTAGTAAAAATATTTTTACTGACCCGAAAATTGGGTAAGTATTTCTTACTTCACAAAATTAAATATTACTGACCAAATTAATTGGGTCAGTAATTACTAACGCAATTTTTTGGTCAGTAAAATAAAAACTTTGGTCAATAATATTTTTAATTAATTACCGACCCGTTACCGACCAAAAAAAATGCGTCAGTAATTACTAACCCAATTTTTTTAGTCAGTAAAAGAAAATATTGGGTTGGTAATATTTTTCATTAATGACAGACTCATTAGCGACAAAAAAAATATGTCGGTATTTTATCAATCCATTTCTGACCAAAATATGGATCGATAATTTTTCGACCCATAAAATTAGTCAAAACTAATCTAATTTCACAAAAATTTATTTACAAATGAATTCCCCTATGGAATTGAACCAAACACAATGTGAATGATATTTAAAATTTCAAATAAATTAGATTTTGGAAAAAAAATGTCAAATTCATAATTTCACTTGTGAGTTTGTGTGAAAAGATAATTAAAATCCCTTATATTACAAACTGAAATTATTTTCCTTTATTTTACGTTATGTTACAACAAGTTAAAAAAAAAGTATAGTCGATTTCCACACTCATTGTCGTAGTCTATACTGCAAATCATTTCATTTTTAGTTTCTATTCTATATGAAATAATGTTAAGTTTTATAATTTTATTCTTATATTGATTGGTATAACAAATTTTACATATGTGAAGGAGAACAATAGAGGAGCAGGAGCAAACACTTAAACAGAATTGGCATACGTCTTGACTGATCTAGTTAAGTACTTGAGTATATGAATAATTCTTGCATTCACAATGGATTGCGACAATGGTCCAAGCACCAACACTGGGTTCACCACCACTAGGTCCACTCCATTCTCCTTGGACACCTCCCATGCTACTTGTTCTACCATTGCCTTTCCATAGCAGTACCAGTTCTGCAATCAAATTCCAGTTATTCATCAAAACGAAAATGAGATAATAACTATAAGTAGTAGTCCAAATATTGAAGGGGAAAAATAATTGGGATATTAAGGTTTGACTTGTAATACAAAAGGTTAAGAATTCAATTTTAACAGCTATTTTTTGTAAGGATGTAATATGTAATATGTGATATGAAAGGTTAAGAATTCAATTTTCTGCCCAGCATATTGTTGCGGCAGAAAATGCAGTAAAATGCAGCAGTAAGACACAATAAAAAATTCAATAAAACGTAGCAGTAAGACACAACAGAAAATGCAGTAAAATGTAGTAGAAATGCAGTAAAATATAGCAGCAAGACACATAAGAAAATGCAGTAAAACGCAGCAGCAAGACACAATAGAAAATGCAGTAAAATGCTACAAAATGCAGCGGAAGAAAAAAACATAGCAATATGCATCTATAAACACAACATAACATAATTAAATAACACGGTAATATGATACAAGAAACAACAATAGAACACAACAAAAGCAAAACACAATAACACACAGCAGAGTGAAACATAAAACTTAGGTATTTTTTCTCCAATCCATAACTAATAATTAATATAGAGCACCAAACAAATAAAATATATTATAAACTAATAAAACTTACTCTTCTTCCTCTGAATCTTCACTACCATAGTCTGGTACAAGTTGACGTAAGAGCATTTCATGCTTTGCTAAAGTGCCCTCCCTTTTATCTCCCTTCTTAATTCCTTTGTTCAACTTTTCTTTTAGTTGGTTGTTTTCAGCTTCAGACCGCTCTTGTTTCTCTTTAAGTTCCTGCATTATCAAATAAGTAGATTAAATTTCCTTGACAGGTTTCTGTCCAAGCCCCAGTTCCTTAATGCATCCTGATCTAGTACCCAATACTTGATCACATATATAATAAGAACAAAGTTAACACCCCTTTTTGACTGATTTCGCCAACAATTCTTGCATTTGGTTCTACATAGAGAACAAAGAGTTACATTTCAAACATGATTATTAAACATTAAGTAAATAATATATAACTTACAACTTACATATTTTACCTCTGTCTCAAAGCATTAAGAAAGTTCTTAGCAATGCAATCATAAAAGAAAGTTCTTAACAAGAATAAATTAAATCTTCAACCTAAATCTGAAATCCAGTCAGCCTTAGTTTTGTCTGTAATTAATTATTCATATTGGTATAGACGCAAAAGTTGACAAAGTCTCTCTAAGGGAAAATCAACTATAAACTCATCTAGTATTTAATTCAATAATAAAGTAATGCTAATAATGGTTGAACCTTAGAGTTCTTACAAAACTCAAGATCACTCTAGCAAGATTCATCCACAATAGCATCAGAGCTTCTATTTAAATCCATGTAAACAGCACCAATTGACGATGTAAACACCACTCGC
>CAOJBK010772652.1:0-12423 GCA_948294925.1 Codiaeum variegatum | reverse complement strand
GACCATATCTCTTTTATTAACATATCAGTAGTCAATCATCATCAATAAAGCCAAATCGTGGACACATTCTTTCCAAAATTTCAATTTAAGACCCAAATGACATCACCAGCACCTCTTGCATCCATTACACAGCACCACATTTTTAAGCTTTAATAAAATAATTTTCCAACACGCACAAAAACTCTTCATTTCACATTTAATGAAAGAAATCATCGAACTCATTAAAAACAAATAATCAAACCTTGATCCAAACAAATTCGGTGGAATTCAGGAAAATTACCACACATAGAAAATTATCACAATAATAATTTTCTATCATTAAATTCAAATAATTCTAGGGCAAGAATTTGGCTCCGGTACCAATTGTTAGGCAATTAAATTCACCAAGATCTATTCCTTGCCTAGAAGATTATTTGAGAGAAAAGCAATTATAATAGAAGCGTTAATCGGAAGCGTACCTTGATCCATTATTGTAATCCGCTCAAAATTTTGATCCCACCTTCCTTCTGCTTTACTATGTTCTTTGATGGATAAGAACTGTCAATCGTAAAACATATGTGTGTTTTGCATTCTATTTATAGAAGGAAGAAGGGAAGGGATAATTAATAACCCTATCTGATTCTAATATCCTTTTAAAGCCCAATAACCATCATATTGTGCCATCTTTAATTTAGAACTAGCCCTTTAATTACATGGGCCACACTTAGATTATAAAATAATCTAACATGTATGGCATTCTTAATGACATATCATGCTAAATAATTGATTATTGAATTGCAGGTTCAATTCTTGAACTTCATGTTCAAGTAACAAATTATGAATGTATATTGAGGATAATTAAACAATTATAACTAACATTGTCTAACCCATTTGGAATATATAAGAAATCAACAATGACAATAAAAATACCAGTTTTAGCAAATTAATTACTCATTCTGGGAGTTTAACATATTGAGCTAAATTATGCTCTCAATTCGAATTGCTTCTCTTCGATCTCATAATGAACCAAATATAATTCAAATTGATAAGTGTAATAAAATATTTAGACGTACGACAGGTACATCTAAAAGATAATTGATTCATATTGCAACTAAAATATAATTCAATATTTTGCTTATTATTATTTTCCTTCTTCTTGAAGGTATTTTTATGACAATAATATTGTCTATCCACATGTCTACATTCACTTCGGGGAATGGAGAGGTACAATTTTGAATGAGACTCATGATTCTTCAACTTTAATTGTATTTGTAATATCTATAGTATCCATAATAAATAAATATTGCCTATAGATCAAGGTTAGAAATTCAATAGTCATCGAATTCGACATTGTTATTATTATAACTCGTCTTTAAAAGACCTTTAGACAATCATTTGGTTCTTCAAGAATATTGAAATTAGGATTCTAAATTTTTCAAAATTTAGGATAGTTAATTTTTCAGGAATTTAAGATCAAAATTTTTCATGAATTTATGCCTTCATTATTTATTCAATTAGATCTCTAGGAATTAGGATTCAAAATATAGTACTAGTTTTTCAAGTATTAGAATTCAAAATATAAATTTAATTTTTTGGAAATAAAATTTAATATTGGTTATTTAGAAACTATAATAATACTAATTTTTCATAAAGTAGAATTTGGAATATAAGTTCTTTAAGAACTGCATCAATTTAATTAATTTTATAAAAATATCAATTCTTTAGAAACTGTAAATAATATTGGTTTTCCAAGAACTAAAATACAAATTACATTACTAGTTTTTCAGGAACTATAATTAATATTAGGTCTGCTAGAACTAAAATTAAAATATAATACTAATTTGTCAGGAACTAAAATTTAAAATATGAATTTTAAGAAATCATATGAAGTGTTAGTTTTTAAATAATAGAATTTAATTAACCGACATTAGATAATATTTTCATTAAAAAATAATTATGAAATTGTTTCAATGAAAATTTTCATCTGAATAATAGAAAAGTATTATTAACTTTGCACGCTTTTCACTGATCCATGTAAAACATGTTAGTGTAACAAATTTTCTTAATTCTTTTAGATACATTGTAACGAGAATTTTTTTTTTTCAAAACGACAAAGATGGGATTATTATATTGAAGCATTGATTCTTTTTTAAACATCAATACAAAAAAAAATTGAAAATGTATATTCAATAAAGAAAACTACACACAGATTAGGATTTTCATAAAAATTACACAATTTAACATGAGCCTTGATCTTTCAATTGATTTTTTCACCTTAGTTATCTTGTAGTAAGCCACAACCTATCCAAAATTATAAGTGATATTGGAGAACGATTTGTACTCATAACATGTTATAGAATAAAGAACAATAATAATAAACACCATAAAAAAGTAAAGAGAGGATAGAGAGAATAATATAGGAAGAGAACAGTGTGTATTTATTTCATTTATTATAGCTCCTATCTATAGGAGAAAAATATTATAGAAAAAAGACTAAATACAGTGTTCCTGTACATAAGAAAAATATAAAGACTTCCACTCATATTATGCTACTTAATATTATCATAACAATTACTCAATATTTGGATTTTTTTTAATGGGCTTGTAGCCTAAGGTACAAAGGAGTAAATAATTAGAAAAGTTACATTTTTACCATTTTCCTTTCATTAGCAAACAAAGAGCATAATATCCTCAAATGCCAATATAAGATTTTCTGGCATGAGCACACTAAAAGGGAAAGACTTTTTATTTTAAAAAAAATAATGGAAAGATCTTGTAATTTCAATGCTAAAGAACTGGAAAAGTTCCAATTTTCAAATGATCTTTAGGGACAAGGGCCTAACAAAGATATTTCTAGCCAAATTCGAAATTGTTAATCCTCTGCCACACAACATCTGAAAAATGGAGCATGAACGACCAAATGGTTCCTTCTATAAGCATCCACAAGAACCAAATTTTGAGAACTTGACATAAGCTTCATCCTAGCTGACTCCTTCACTAAATTAAATGAAATCTTCAAATCCAAATATCGAAAAATTACCAAAGTGATAGAAAATGACTAATTAGCTATAGGCCTCACTAAGATTATTGTCAAACAACATGAAAAGGAATAAAAAAAAAACTAAGCTAAAGATAATAGATTCTATTATATAAGCAAGGTTACACCATCGCTAGTAATCCAAGGGTAACCCTAAGCGTTTTTAGTAGAGATGAAACAATTTTGAATTTTTTTTTATTGTTGGGCATTTATTGTACTATGGTTTGTACCATTACCAATTTGATAACAAATTGACTCATACTATACTATCCATATCGCTTTACCAATCCCATTCATCCATGTTGATATGGTATGACATGGCAGTATAGATAGTTTTAGTCAATTTGTCATCAAATTGTTATATAAACTATGCGGTCTCAGGCATTAAAAGTACACAAAAATATCCCAACTTAGTTGGCACCCTTATAACACTAACAACACACACCTAGACTGAATTATTATTAAAAAGAATAAAAAAAGTGAAGTAAATACAATCCCCAAAAGAGCATTACAACCTAGAGAAAAATTATCAAAAATAATAATAATGATATAGACCAATAACATCTTGAATAACCAAACTGTTACATTTTAATAGATAAGAGTCCAACCAGGAAGCCGAGTTAAAATTGATGGCTATAGAAGTGAGTTTGTTAGCACTAAATTACCTCCTCTAAAAATTTGACTCATATGAAAGTCTATACTCTAAAGCAAACGTAAATACTCAGTCCAATCTTTCTTAAGATGCCAAGGAACCTCTAATGCTCTAGATATAACCTTTCTCACAATAATAATGGAAATACTTTGGAACAAAATGAGGGAAAGATTATGGCGAGAAGCATGTCTAACCACATAAAGAAAAGCTTCAAGTTCAGCTTCAAAAGCAAAATAAGGGCAAAGAGGATTGAAAAATATCCCATAACCCAACAATAATGTGCATGATATATCGCGCCTGCTCTTCTGGGATAACCATGTGCAACATTATCTATATTATATTTGACCAATTATCTCAATGGTAGGATCCAAGAGATCTAAGTGAATGGAAAGTAAAAAACAAAGGATGAATTCCATTTTCACTTTAAAGAGACATGCTATAAAAATAGACTCCTTTATGAAACTTTTTATCTGGATGAAAATCAAGAAAATTTAGAAATATTGATAGATAAAGAAAATAAAGATCTTTTCTGTTTAAAAAACCTCTTATAATGGTTCTTTTTCACTATAAACGTTGGAACTGCCCATTTTGATATATAAAAAATAATCAGTTTGATAACGTTGTAAGAAAAAAAAATGTCATAATATATATTTTATACATAATATATTTTATAATTAATTTCTACCTAATAATTAATTTCTAATATAAATTAATTAATGTGTTGAATTAAAATTTTTACAAATTGAAAAAAAAAGGTAAATTAATAAAAAGATTAATGCACAAAATAAATACAATAACAGATAAAAAGAAATGTGACCACTTCCTACATATTTTATAACTTCTCCAACAAAGAAACTAGTAACACCGACTTCATTGATAATTCCATCAATTATTCATTTATCAAAAAAATAAATTAATTCACCTAATTTTCTTTACCCCCAATAAAATATATTGCATAAAAAGCATCTATATAACCTCGATTATAGGACCAATTATATATCCCATTTATTATTTTATCCTAAAGAATTCTCTTAGGACCTTTTTGAGTGAATGAATTAAAGAAATTTACATTTTTGTAATGATGAATAAACATGCTTATATAAAACAAATGCTAGAAATATTCCAAAAAATGCTATATTGACTGAAAATGGCATTTGTTACAAATTCATACCAATCTACAAAATCATTTTGGTGCAAAGGGTTTAAAGCGGGAGTTAACAATTTTGACAATATATCTAACATCATTTCTTCTTGATTGACTTGATTGAAAAGAATTCCTACAGCTCCAATAAATAAAGTAAATAGTATCAAAACGAGCATAGGAAATAACTTAATATTATCTAACTCATGAGGATAGGAAAAAAAATCCCTTTATTATTAAAATTTTTAATAGTAATAAAAGGCAATGTCATATTTCTTACATTACCATTAATTTTGTATGTGTTCTTCCAAAAAAAAAAGAAGCCCTTTGATTCTTATTCGTCATAAAGATAATAAAAAAAAACTTTTGTTAAGCATTTTTTATTCTTTTTTACCCCATTATGATATTGAATAAAATGAACTGTTTTTATAATTTTGAAAATGAACATTTAAGTGTCCTTTAAAAGTAAGTAAATAAACCCAAAACACATAAAATGTAGTTAATATTGCATTTAAATAACCTATTATTGCAAAAATAGGTGAATACAACCAACTTTCATTAAGAATTTCATCTTTGGACCAAAAACAAGCGAAAGGTGGAATGCCACAACGAGAAAGTGTTCCTTATAAAAAAAAGAGGTTTTTGTAATTGTAATATGTTTTGTTAAACCAACAATCAGAACCATATTTTGACTCTTATTTGGAGAATAACCAAGCATAGCTTCCATTGAATGAATTGTTCAAATGAAAGGTCTAGAAATACCTTTAACATGCAAGAAACTGAATATATGCATGTAAAATTTAATTATTGTCCATAAAGCCACAATAAAAATGTCCAGCTTCTTTAACTGCCTTACAAAGCTGGCAGATAAGAACACTAGGAGGAGTGAAATTACTCTTAAAAGTGACATACTTTATATCCTTCCACATTAACCACAGTACTAAGAAAAGTCCAACTCATTAAAACATCAAAAGTTGAGAAGAAAAATTCACCAAGAAAGCCAAAGAAAGAAGAGCCATAATAATTGATGAAGTAAGATTGTGCCCTTGAAAAATATTGCATAATGCACCCCATAGAGTAGTTGAGTATAGGAAAGATAAAAATAAGTGGTCAGTAGTATCTGAGCCTTAAAAATATGACTGGCAAGCAACTAGAGAAAAGAACCATTCCTCGAAACTGAAAATCTAGATTAGTAGGGAAATGGTTCATAATGATGCATCAATAAACAAATAAACAAACATGAAGGTGATAAATAATGATACTAGACTTCTCTACCTTATTCTACCTTTGGCCAAAAAATTCTATAAAAATCATAAACTTCTTTGCATAAGAAATTTCTATTGAAAGAGAATTTCCACACAAAAGAATCATGAACACGAGAATATTAAATCAAATTGTTCTAATCATGAACTAATTCCAAAAACAAATCATAAAAAGATCTTGGCAAGTGTCATTCCCATCCCAAAGTACATCTTTACAAAAGCCTAAAGAAATTTTAAAACATATATAGGGTATAATGATCCACAATAATAAACCTTAAGAAGTTATCAGTCCAAAGTTCATATTGGAGCCTATAATAGGTAGCCATTGTGATTTTGCTTGAAAATCAACTTAAATGGCTCTAATTGAGCACCAAATAAAGGAACGAACAAATATCAAACAAGGGAAACCATTAATGTTGAAGAAATGTTGACAAAGAAACTGATAAATAAAGTTGCAGTCAAAACATATTTTCTAAGCAATACAAGAAAGAAGCTCCTTATTTAGGCAATACTGTCTTTTGAGGCCAATGCCCCCTTCATCAATAGAATGACAACAAAGATCCCATTTTACAAATGTCAATTTTTTTATGACTATTAATTATCCATAAAAAGTTTATAATCTTTTCATGCGTATCTTTTATTAAGCTATAAGGCCACCTATAAATCATGATGGTGTGAGAAATGGCCTATTAAAGCTAATTGTATGAGAGTTAAGTGATATGTGCTTACTTATATTTTTCCTTTGATGTCTGTTAGTTTTTAATTCAATTTGATCATTTTTTTTAAAGTGTGTTTCCAGGTTATGTTTAGAAGTTCTTGAAATTTTTTGATGCATGGTTATTTTAGCTTGGAAATGACACTTTGGAATGTATTTTGAACAAGTATGGAATCAATAATTGGAGTACAAGTGTTGCGCCCGTCGATCAAGGAGAAAAATGAACAAAAACTCAGTCCAATGTGTTTCCACGGGGTGGCCCACTCCCGTGGGTCCACTCGTGGAAAGCTACTGTCCTCCCAATTCTTTTCATTTTCATGCTAAAGTTAAAATCGATGTCCAATGTGTTTCCAATGGGTGAACCACACCAGTGGGTTCCTCTATGGAAACCTTTTACCTATATTTTCTAAGTCCTTTTTTAGGGTTTTAAAATTTTCAAGAGCCACAGGGTGAGCCACACCCATGGGGTATCTCATGGTGATGTTGAATTACATACTTTAAAACGTAAAATTCGAGTTTCAAAGGGCCATTCAAGTTCTAACCTAAGAATTAGAGTTCTAGAACTTGTGGGAGCAATTTTTGGAGAGATTTGAAGGTTGGGATCGATCTTAAAGCTTTAAGATACAAGATTCAACGAAAGAGTTCATCAATTTCTTCTCTATTTCTTTTACTTTTACTTTAGCTAGTGTAATGGATCTTTACAATTTTTTTAATTGCTTATTTTTCATTAGTTATGAGTAACTAAGTTCTTAATCTAGGATTTGGGATGTAGTTACTATAATTATTTATTATTTTTTATTAAGTTATAGATTTGAACTTTTAAATTGAACGTCTTTAATTGATTTTGTACTTAAAGTTAGGATTTGTTTGGACAGTAAATTCTAGATCTTAGAGTTCTAAATCAAAATTATGGAATTTGACATTTAAACTTAGAGTACGTAATACTTGAGGATAAAATTACTCTTAAGAGACATAACAAATTTCTTTATTACTTAATAAGTTTTTTCGATTGCCTAGTATCACGGGAATAGTTATTAGGAATAGATTGGATATTGGTAAATTGACTTGGGAGAGATTTTTACCTAGATAAGGGAAATTAAGTCTAACATTTAAGTGAGGGGAGAAAATCTAGAAAGTAATTTTAAGAACAATAATGAGTTATGCAATGAATCCCAAGTCTTAGATGTTTGTTATCATTGAATTTTCTTTACTATTTATAATTCCTTGTTTAGTTTTAGGTTTAATTTAGAACTTAACTCGAATTTCATCATCTAAATAAAAATTGAAATAGAAACTTCGTACTTGCATTCCTTCCCTTGGGAAATGATAATTTGTACTGATTACTATACTATAGGAACAAGTTGTACACTTGCAGAAAGGACCTATCAAGTTTTTGGCACCAATGTTAGGAAATGCAATTATGTAATACTAAAAGTAGTGAATAGACTGTTAATATAGAAACTTTTTCTTTTCTATTTTTCTTTTTTGTTTATTTGTATTAATTTTTTTTCTTAAGTTTTATTTTTTTGGTGGAGTAATTTGGCTAATGGACTATGATAATTCTTCACGAGTATCAACAAAAGCTTATCAGGTAGACTTTGAGGCACAATAGAGGTACTCAAATTTTTCTCCTTACTCCTCTTTGGAGTATAATAATTACAATGATTAGGAGAATTCCTATTTTGGAATTTCCTATCCTACAAGTTTATGTCATCAATTTCCATCCCAACTAGTATCCCATGAACAATGTGATGTTCAGTCAGCTTTAGAAAGATGTTTTGCTATAAGAGGTGATATGATAAGTGAACATAAGGATAAAGACCTGACTTTAAAGGAACAAAGGGATAGATTCATGGCTAAATGGGGAGTGGAATATGAAAAAATCAATTTTTAAGAACTCCTCAAATTAGTGATGATAGTATCCCAATAGGAAGAATTATTAAAAGAGGAAGGAAGACATATGCCCCCAAACACCTTCAATTGAAATACAACCCATATTTGAGCTTAAACCACTTTCACCCTTATTTATATGTTTATTTGTTAGTGAATCTAATATTTTCCCAGTGTTTATCTCTTTAAAACCTCATTCAGAGGGGAAAATTAATTTTGTTGAGGTTAAGGAGGAAAAGGTATGAAATTTTGGGTGGAGTATCTTAGACTTGCAAAAGATGGATTAAGATAAAGTACCTGATTTATTGGATTCTAAAACTGAAGAATTAATAAGTCCATGTGTAGAAAGTGTTTAAAATTGAGCTTGAAGTGGACCAACTAAAATTTGCAAATCATAAGGACACGAGAGCATTTCAATCGAAGTTGGCAAACAAAAGAAAATTTTATAAAGGAAATATTTGCAAAAATTTCTTCATCTTAACTTATAGAGACAAGCAATATGATGAAATGCCGAAGTACATAGATGAAGAAGGATAACATTAATGTCCAGCTAAATGACATTAAAGAAGCACTGGGTGGGAGGCAACCTACCATTTTTATCGTGTTTTATTATTTTTCTTGAGTTTATGTCATTTTGTTTTCGTTTTTTTTTTATTTTTTTGGTTTTGTTTGGTTTTGTTTTAGTGTTTTGGATTATGATGTTATAGGATTTCTTTTGAAGCACCACATGGTCTATACTTAAATCTTGGCATCACTATGGATTACAAAAGGAATTCTTATTGAATACTACTTTATCAATGGTAGTTTCTCTCTCCCTTATTCTTTCTTTATTTTTACACCACATTAGTAACAATGAGTGTCTTAAGTGTGTGTGAGAGGGGGGGTGGGGGGGTTAATGTATTCTTGAATGTTCTATTTATTTATGTCTTGAATGTGTAAATGAATATATGGAATCAAGCAAAACAAGTTAAGACAATGTATGAAATGGATTATAACTTCTTTTTAGTTAAATTTTGTGCCAAAAATCTTCATTTATCATTATGCATATAGGTCATTATTTAAATTTTTTTATTATTATTATAAGTTAAAATTTTGGACTTAGTAATTAAGAGTAGGAAATTTCTTTGGAATGGTTGCATAATTAATTTTTAAAATTTTAGTTAAATTTTTTTATCATTTTCTATTATTTTTATGATGCATGATTCAAGCTTAGTAAGAAATCTTAAGTATCTTAGGTTCTTGACCTTATCTTTTTGAGGTAGCATATGTGATGTGCAAAATATGAAAAAGTGCTTAAGGTGCAAGGATGCTTTAAAAAATTTTCCCTAATCAGCTGGTTTCTATTTTGCACAAAGCAAAATAAAATCAATGAAATCATGAATAGTACTAGTTGCCGGTTGACGTTGTGACTAGCTGAGTAACCGAGAGTCGGCACCACAAAATGTTTACTTTCGTGTCAAAAGGTTGAGTGACGTTGTCAGCTAATTCAGGCTCCTTGAAAGTTATATGAAAGAAAAAGTAAGTGTGAAAAAATGCATTAAATATGTGTTGCTTTCAAAGGGGTTTAGTCAGGTTCCTAAGAGAGAAATCTATAGACTTGCTTTTGTTTGAGTTGTGTTTTATTGAGGTAAGGTACTTAAACATTTAAATTTAATTTTTGCATTAAGGGATACAATGATGTCCTCACAATTTTTGAAATTGATTGTTGAATCTGGGATTTAACTTGTTAATTGAGAAACTTAAATTTTGTGTTTTGTATGAATGATTCTAAAAACTTATTTTTATTTGACTATTAAGAGGGAGTTTTCTTGTTTATACATTGTTGAGGTTTGTTTTGCTTGAAGACAAGCAAAAACTTAAGTGTGATGGAATTTGATATGTGTTTATTTTACTTATATTTTTCCCTTGATGTCCATTAGCTTTTACTTTAAATTAAATTTGATCAGTTTGTTCATACTCATTACTAGACTATAAGAACGATTTGTACACTTGCAGAAAGAATCAATCAAGTTTTTGGCGCTATTTCCAATGGAATACAATTGTGCAATACCAAAAGTAGTGAATAGGTTGTTTATTTAGAAATTTTTTCTTTTCTATTTTTCTTCTTTTCATATATTATTTCTATTTATATCTTTCATTCAATTCATATTGAATCAAGGGAATATGTGTCTTTCCTAAAACCCTAAGGGATAAAGGAAGAACTTCTATATTATTTCTTTCCATTTTTATATTTTTCCCTTATCATCTTCATTAACTATTGCCCTTCATCTTATTTTGTTCATGCAGTATCCTTATTCTCGTGTATAATTATTCATTGTAATTATCTATGTTCATGCATGCATGAAATCAAATTTAAACCAAATTCATATTGATTGAGAGTCAAAATATTTTATAATTATTTTTCTAAATTTATTTCATAAATTAAAATTATGATCCCCGAATCCATCCTTTGTCTCAATGCATGTATAGTTTTCATACATGGAAATTTCATATGAAAAACAGTTGCTTGCCTTCGTAAGCTCATGCCCTAAAGTAATGGCCTTGTATATCAATTTCAAACTTAAATCTCATGAAGCTTTTGGAAAAGGATCAAATCATAAGCTTTGATAAATCTTTCTAATTTTAAACTCATTGTTTGTGCCATACCTATTGAATGACAACATGGAGGTACATTCTCCACTTAAACTTAGAACAAAGATTTATTCAATGGAATCGTAGCGATCGAAACATCACCTTTGCATTGAAATACCACTAATAATTGGAATTTGAATATCCATGGTCTATTGTCAATCACCCTCTTCATGTCTAGTTCATGGTAAAAATGGAAGTGAAAGAGAGGAGTGTCACCAATATGAAAAGAAATACCCTTCACTAGGTGTCATAAAGTTGCTAAGATATTTTTCACAGCTTGGATATTTGTTAGCCATTATTTTTGCGACCACAAGTGCACGAATCAATGTAGTATAAGTTTTAAAAAGTAAAAGTTATCTTCCCACAAGAAGACAAATTCGATTACCAAATTACTATGAAATTTATAATATTTAATTTAATTAAATGTTCAAGGAAAGTTGATTTCAATACTAAAACTAATCAAAAGAGTTAAAATTGAGAACTATAGATGAAAATCAATATTAAAGGCAACCTACGATTTAGACTTCAATTGGTTACTAAATTAATGAAATATATATGACAATTTAATTCATTTATTTAATTGAGTAATTTTGGATTAATCTCACAAATTCAATCAATTTACTCTTTTAAGTCAAATTGATAATAATCACATTAATTATACATCTATTTTCATGATTGCATAAGTTAATAAGAGTTCATTAAGCATTAAAGAGATAATGAATCACAACCATCTAAACTTATCTATATTTCTATGCAATAAATCATAGATTTAATTCTTCCATGAACTAACATGATGATGCCACTTTTACTCCATCTCACTATGCCTTAGAAAATTGCAAATTGTGATCAAGCATTCACAAACTCATAAAATAAAAGAATTAATAAACACCCAATCAAATATATGAAGGAAATGGCATATATTAATTTCAATTATTATTCTCCAATATCCATATAAACCCTAGATTATAAATCTAGCTACTCATAACAATAAAAATAAAATCTATAAAAAATATAAGTATATAAATCCAAACATGAAACATAATAAAAATTAAGAAATGAAAAATAGAAATAAAAGGGTTTCGAAGAACTCTTAGAAGCTTCAAAAAGGGCTACAGA
>CAOJBK010772256.1:0-10360 GCA_948294925.1 Codiaeum variegatum | reverse complement strand
TGATATCCAAAAGAACCTCCAGCTTTTGTATAACTACTACAATGTCATTTTGAGGGAAAAACTTCTAGTCACCCAATCACAGATTCATACGTTAGCATCAAAATCTTCAACTTCCTTGTCTCAAAGAGCCAAACATAGCACGCTCAAGTTCCTTGTGTATTTTACTTGAGAATCAGATCCTTCACATTACCCTCAAGCCAAAGTTTGAAACTTTCACAAGGTGCCGCGAGGTAACTGTTTCATTCAGGACAATATGGCTATGGTTACCAAGCAAACCTGGAGACTTATATCGTATTCATCATCAATGTGGGTTCAACTAGTAAAAGCATTTTACTTTCTTTTTACTGGTAAAATTTGATAGTATATTAGAAAGATATTCTTAACATTTAAAATGAATTAAAATCTTAATTTTATTTTAAATAATTTTATTATTGCAGTGGTGTGTGGAGATGGTCGACAAACAAAAAATCTTTTTTTCTTAAAAAAAAAAAGTTAATTTTTACATTATATAACTCTTATTTAATTTTTAATTTTATTTTTCTATTAGTGTTGTTTTTTAATTTTTTATTAAAAAGTAAAAATTGTTATAAAAATATATTTCATATTATTTGTGAATTTTATATAATTAATTATCTTTATGTCAATCACAATAAATTTTCTATAAAAAAATTAAATTACATATTTAATGAATAATTAATTTTTATAGATGTTTAATAAATAATATTAATATTTATCATTTTGTCAATGATAATAAATTAATTGTCTATATTTAAATAATTAAAAATAAAAAATTAGATTTTACAATTAATAATAATTTTATTAAATTTAAGTAGACTTTTTTCTTTTCATATTTTACATTAAAAATATTTTTTCTTATTAGGGTCCGCAACCCAACACTGCTTGTCCAATTCAAGTGTTGGGCTTTCTTTCCATCAGAATTCTATGATCCAAAAGGGAAATACAATCAACAAAACGCACAGTTTCACATAACCGATCACTATTTATTATTTCCCCAAGCCTTCTCTTATCCCGCCCATAACCCATTTCAAATCTCTCTCTCTCTCTTTTGTCAACAGAATCAAACCGCTGAATCGAGAGCAAAAGGATTTTATAAAATAAAAAAAAATAACCTTATTGTTAATAAAAATAACAATTTTGACATTAATGAAACAAAAGGAGTGCACATTTTTTTATTAACTTACTTAATCTAAAATCTAATGACTATTATTAATTTAAGAATATTAATTTTATATTCATTTTTCATTTGATCCTAATCTATATAATTATATGGATCTAGATCCATGGAAAATTATCTTTCAAATGTTTACAGAAAAAATGATAATTTTATATATTATTTAGCAATTAATCTTATAGTTTTCCAAAATTAATTACATGATAAGGGTATGTTTATTTGAAAATTACTCATTGTATTTAGTTATGTTAAGATTTCAAGAGTGTTAAAAATCTCATATCGGAAAAAGATGAAATTAGAAAGAGATATAAAGTGAAAAGTACCCATAAATTCAATTTCTTAAAATTTTGAGTTGGATTGTAATGTCAAGTTTATGAGTGTGTTCTCTTTTCAAGAGTCATTCAGAAAATATCCAGAGTTATACGACCTCCCAGGCCCCAACAAGTTATTGATTATGAGTACGTTTGGCATTGAATTTGCCAAAAACATTTTTGAATAAAATTTTTTATATTTTATTTAAAAATGCTTTTGCAAAGTTGGTTTTTGCATAAGCATATAAATTGATACTTTTTCTAAAAACAAGTTTGGAAAAATATTTTTAGAAAAAAATAAAAAAATTCATTCAATTAAATAAAAAAAAATCTAAAAGTACTTTTACAGTCTCTAACAGAGAGAAATTAGAATTTAGAGTAAGATGGTGTATTTGAGTTGGATAATAAAGATTTAGTTCAACCATAACTAAAATGTTAGAACTAACCAATTAGGTATTGAAATCAAAGTCAATATATATCCTTATTATTTTTTATAAATTTTCAATATGGGATATTTTATTTCAACAGACAGCAATATCAAAGTGACCCTCTATTTATTTTATAAAATTAATATTTATGTTTGCTAAATATGTATAAAGCACATGTCAAGGCAAAATATCAGGGGTTTTTCTAATTACTTTATCGGCAATCACCACCACCATGTTAATCTGTCAAGACATGTCCAAACATCACTATAGAATTCTGTTAAACTCTTTAGGAACAAATACTCCAAGCAATGCTTTTGGTCACATATACAAAGGATAAGTGGAGATGCATGTGAACATACAAGAGATTGCAACTTGTCTTAGTCAAACTGCTTTATTTTGTTTGAGCCTTATTGTCTTTTTAAAAAGATGAAAGAAAAAAAAAAAAAAGGAGCAATGGATGATTCTTTATACTTTGAAGAAGCAGAATATCTCCAACCCCATTCTTCATTACAAAGTAACATCTTTTCAATAGCTCACCACCAAAATATAGTAATTTTCTAATGATAATGTACTGAAATATAAATAATAATAAATGCATACTCTTTTTAATAAATGAATGAATAATAGATTATCTCTACTTTCTCCAACTCAATTTTTTTTTTAAATTATTTTTTTAAAGATTTTTTTTAAATTTATTTATCATTTAAAATTTTTAAAAAATGTTTTTTTTCAAGCATATTTATATATTTTTTTCCAAATTATTCTATTTATTTATTTACTAAATATTCATAATAATTAATTTTATTTATATTATATAAATATAAAATATTTAGTTATTTATATTAAATTTATATTCCTTGTTAATAAAAAAAATATTTAAAATTTAAAAAAAAAAAACTTTTCTTTATTATTACATGTAACATAGTCATCATCTTCCAACTTTTTTTTTTTTCTTTCCCTTTTTTATCGTTACCTTTTATCTGCAACACTTTATTTTCTCTCTCTCTAATGTCTTTTAAGCACACCTACTGTGAGAAATATCATTAAAATTCAAATTGGGTTTTCTTCTCTTTCCAAAAACCTCTCCATTAAAAATGACCAAATTTGCTTCTAAATGCCTCTTCTTATTCTTCTTCTTCTTTCTTCACACTTTTTCTTCTTCTGGTTAGTTTTCTACTGATTTTTTAGAAAAAGAAGCTAATTCCCAGTTTTTTTTTTGGGTAAAGTTTTGATCTTTTTGCAAAATTTTTTAATATTTTTTTTTAATTTTTTTTTGCAGGAATTCAAGTGGGTTTCTTCTATAATGCTAAAGGGAGCATTGCAGCTTCATTAATTAGCAAAACACTATCAATTCTTGAACAAAACAAGGTCACTGAATCTAAAGTTCGAGTCTTTGTTACAGATTCTAGGGTTTTAAGCTCACTGTCCAAATTTAATGTATCTATTGATTTTTACTTGAATTCAAGCCCAGTTGAGAACTTTACAAGTTCTAAATCATCTTTGTTGAAAACCCATTTACTCAATTTTCTTCCTCATGTTAATACCAAAAGCATCACAGTTAATGGAAGCTATACTAACTTGTCCAAGCTTTTAACTTTCTTAAAAGCAATCCATCCAATTCTCACTAGTTTTAATTTTGATCATGAAGTGAAGGTATCAGTAGCTTTTCCTTTGTCATTTTTGGAGAATTTTGATAGAATTCAGGAAATTGAATTGATTAGGGTTTTAGAGTTTATTAAGAGATCTAAGGGTTTCATCATTGTAGAAGATGATACTGAAAATGGTGGAGAATTCATGAAGAAAGCTAAACTTGTTACTTCTAGATGTAAAGATGTTGACATAGTCATGACAATTAAGAGCCTTATAGATCCTAAAGAAGTAGCTCAATTTGCTGCTAAGTTGCTAAAATCAGTAAAAAAAAGCGAAATTTCAGGTCGGATAGTTGAATTATATGTAGATGTATCTTCTAGGGAAGATTTTGTAGAACAAGAGCTTAAGAGAGAACATGAACAGATCTTCCCTCACTTTCGTCGTGAACTTGATTCAATCACTAATCCCACGCCGACAATTGTCACTGTCCCGGGTGCTAATCGGACAGACAATCCGGTGACCATACCCTCCACAACTCCTGTTATGGTTCCCCCTATAAATCCTGTTGTTACTCCACCAGGACCGGTCACCAATCCAGTAACCACACCAGCTCCTGTCACGGTTCCTGGCGTGCAACCAATATCTAATCCGGCGACTCCTCTGTCGCCTCCAGCAACAACTAATGCCCCAGCAGTTCCAGGGCAGAGCTGGTGTGTAGCGAAGTCCGGGGTATCACAGACTGCACTTCAGCAAGCACTTGATTATGCTTGTGGAAAAGGAGGTGCTGATTGTTCGCAGATACAGCAAGGCGCGAGCTGTTATAATCCGATTACTTTACAAAATCATGCCTCATATGCATTCAATAGCTATTATCAGAAGAATCCTGTGGCAACCAGTTGTGATTTTGGAGGCACAGCCAGTATAGTCAGTACCAATCCAAGTAAGTAATCTGCTTGACTTAGTGTTGTTGCAACCTAGTTCTTAAAATTTGTTCGTGTGACAAATTTAAATTGTAACAGGCACTGGTTCATGCATTTTTCCATCGTCATCAGCAACCCCATCATCAACACCGCCATCCCCAACACTGGCAACTTCATCGACAAACTCCACAACACCACTATCTCCTCCAGTGGGCAGAGCATCATCAGGGTAAAATGTTCAGTCTCATATGCCATGTAGTGTTTGGTTGGACGTAATGGAGCGTAATACGATGTAATCAAATACATTTCAATTGTAAATTTACATTAGAAATGCATTCGATTACATTATATTACATCTCATTACGTCCAACAAAAAAACTACCTAAACTCTTTATACTAGTTCATTTAGTACGATGACATGACTCCGTGCCCTTTCTGCAGAACGGTTTCTCCACCGTCAGTACTGAACTCAAGTACACCCGGTTCAGTTGGTCCAACAGTTTTCGGTTCTGACACCCCTCCTGGCAATAGCAGCACATCCACATCAAAGTCGGCTACTTTGCGACCATCCATTGGGTGCATTCTTCTGATAACATACATAGTATCCAAAAGAATCATTCTGAACATGTAGAATGAGGCATTTCTTAATATACATTTGTTGGAAGCTCATGCTTCCAAAGCAGATCAAAGTTGCAGAAACCGAGTTCCACACAACTAAATTATATCCTGCTAAAGATTAATTGACCTCCTAGAGCTCGGTCCGGATGTAAAGATGCTTATTGCTGAAGGTACAATTTAATTTCTTACATGAAACATAGTTACATGTTTAATATTAGATTGTTCAGGTTGATCTTAGTTATTAGTAGTAAAAGGTAATGAAGTTGAAGAGTTGTAGTACAAGGGCAATTTTGTTCCTGTGTATGTTCTGATTATTAGTGAAGTTACTAGTTTTAGTATTTGTATTTATTGTTGAAATCCCACTAGAAACTTAATCATTTGAGGACAAATTGGCTTGTGACTTTATTATTGAAAACTTAGTTATTTTTCAGGTTACTCTAATTATTTCATGTGCATACTTGGACAATGTTGGCCTTTAAAGGAAAATTAGGGCTGAATAAAACCGAACCGAAATCGAAAAACTGAAACAAATATGAAATTATCAATTGTGTTTGGTTTGTTAAGTTTGGTTTGATTTTAATTTTTAAAAATCAAAATTATTTTGATTTGGTTTGATTTCCAGTCTAAAGTAAATTGAACTGAATTAGTATTAATAAAATTAATATGATTTATAATTTTTATTAAGATAAATTACTAATATTTGGATTATATTTATACAATTTTACAAATAATAATATTTAAACACAATATGCATAATATTTATTAAAATATTTTAGTTTGATATGCATAATATTTATTAAAATATTACAATATAAAAAAAATATTTCAGTTATTCAGGTTTAAAATCAAACTAAAATATATCAATTTAATGTATATTATAATTCGATTCGGTTTGTTAAAATATTGAATTTTTTATTTTTGATTTATTTAGTTAAGTTTTAAACTGAATCAACTGAATGCTCACTCTTAAGAAAAATTAGTCAAAATATACACACTACTTCCAAGACAAAACCAGACTCCATAGTTAAACACCTTTATCACTCACTATAGCATATTAGCCTTACAGTAAGTGCAAATTTCCCTTTTTATTTACTCAACATAGGGGCGTTCATAATCCAAGGTCGGACTGAAAAATTAGACCAGACTGGATCAATTTCATTCAGTCCGATCTTCAGATTTAGAAATTTAATTTAACAGATTTAGATCCAATCCAAACTCAAAAAAGATCCATCCAATTCAAATTCGAGAAAAATTCAAATTAAACCAGTTTAAATTAATTAATTTTTAATTAATTTTCTATAAAAAAATTAATTTTTTTAAACCGGTCTAGTCTGATGAAAAACTCTACTTAAAAAAAAAGGTAAAATTACACCTTTGTCAACCACCACAATGATACCTTCTGCATTGGATGCCAGTTATGCTATAAAATCATTGAATTTAAATGCACTACCGTTATACCAAACATTCGACTTAAATTATGGTAATAATTGATACACACTAATGTATGTTGCCTTGAAAATTCATAGTGACATAAATTATACAAGAAACTATAGACATAGCTACATAATATATAGTTCATTACTCTAACCCTCCGCTTCCTGATCCGTGATGTGCTTTTATGGAGTTTGAATGAAACTCTTTTACAATAACTGACTTAATCGTCAGAAGATTTATGTCATGTCACCTCTCCGGCCACCCCTGACATTTTCACTGTCTTGCAGATAGACTCAATCCGACCAGAGAAATTTCATTCAGACTTTGTAAAAGCATACCACGCATGAGTTCCTAATCCTATTGAAGCCAAATTGCAAGAAAAAAGTCTGTAGATTCTAATAAAAGTACCTAAAAAAGCAAATAGAATCTCTAATATGGGGCATTTCTAAAAGCAAAATGGCCTCGGCTACTAGTAGCCACAATATTCATCGCTTTGAAAATACGACTAATATCAACATTGACATCGAAACTACAATCTTGATTCCAGAAGATTCCCAGAAATTTTGCTTATTGGTATTACTGACAGGTACTGACTGTTGTTTTGCTGCTAATTGTTCACTGAGTTCTTTAAGAGCTTTGTCTCTTCGCTCTCCCATCTGTTAGAAGAAATTGAGAAAAATGACTTGTGAATAGCTTAAAGAACATTATCCTAACAAAATATTCATTAATAGCTTGAAAATTAATTCAGCCCAAGAACTTCAAAATCACCCACAGACAGCACCAAATTGTGGACCATTTAGTTGATTGCGACATTAATGGCTTAGCAAGTAAAAAAATGTGGCTGTTTCCACACCACAAGGATACGTTCAAGAAATGGGCTTGGACATGAAAATGTTCAATTTTCCAAAGATCTAGCCTGCACTTTTTTTCACCAATCGAAAGTCCGAGACTGCCTGACGATCAGGTCTATTGTCAATTATAGCTTATTGCCTTTAAGGTTGGCATCACCTAAATTCTCATGCATGATGCTCTTCTAATGTGCAAAATAGCACATAGATGGAATGTATAAAAAAATAAACTTACCCTTTGGAGCTTTCGGGTCTGAGAACGAGCTTCCTGAAGACAAAATTCCAACTTCAACACTCGCTTTTTTAGCTCCTGATCAGCTCGCCGCTGCTTCTCTAACTGTAAATGAAAAGATTAAAAAATTTCGTAAATAACCATGTCTAAAGAAGAGTTAGAGACTAAAAATGATGTTAAATAGAAAGCAAAGTGAAATCGATGAACCTGTGATTCCAGTTCCTTAGTTTTGAGCTTCCAATGTGCAGACATAATTCTTATTTCATCCTTTAATTTCGCTATTTCTTCATCTTTAACAATCAAAAGTTTATTGATCTTCTCAAAATTTTTTGGGGAAACTTCATCTAATAATTTCCTTAGTTCGCAATCTTTACCAGTTGCAGTCTTAGAAATAGCTTCCATAATGTCTTGCTCGATTTTAAAAACTTCATCTCTCAGTTGCTTTTGGGAAGATTCTCTCGCCTGAAGATCCTTTTCTAATTTGTCTAACTGCTCTCCTAGCCTAGTTACACGATCCTCGTGCTCCTTTAATGAATTATTCTTGATATCTAATTCCTTTAGTAGTGCCGAATACTGAAGCTGAGCTGATGCAGCAGTTGCATCGGCAGCTGCTTGAACAGCAGCTAGCTGTGATCTTAGATCGTCCAACTCATTGTGGTACTGTTATATTAAAGCCAAAAAAGTTAGAATGACTGAAATATAACTTTTAGCAGCACTTGAGTTGATGCGCAACTATGTAGCACGGAAACGGGATACAGGACACAGTAAAACGACATTTTTAAAAAATATATTGAAAAAAAATGTGTTTCCAAGTGTCCGAGTGTCTAAATTTTTGAAATGGGACACGTCAAGCGAACAAAGCGTCTGTGCTTCATAGACAACTAATCTCAAGGTTACTTGCTATTAAGCTACTATAAGATTTCAGCCAACTGGGGATTAATATGGAATTATAGCCATCAAAGCAATCGGTTTGCATTGAATGAGAGAAATAAACTTCAATCTTGCATTTAATAATTTTTAGAGCATATTCTATCAACCGAGTTATACATCAAATATTGAAGTATTCTATATGTTATCAACTCCACTTAAGAAAAAAATAAAAGCTAATGTCCATTTATATTTCTAATTATTAAAAGATGTTTTTTCCCGTTATACTTTTAATTGCAAGTCCTTATTGTTGGATTCATGACTTCCCCCTAAGATTAAGTTGTAAATACTAACTAGACCAACTAGACTAAGCTTGTTTGGTAAAAACTGAACATAATTTAATTATTCCAAATGAGTATCATATCTCTTGTCAACCTCACAAATGAGAAAAATTAAATAGCAACCCAAGTACACATCCAGAATATAATATGCAAGAACAAGAAAAAAAAAAAAAAGGGGGAAACACCGAGCTTTTTTTCCGTATGATGGTAGCGATAATACCCTAATGTGAATGGTATGAATGGCAAATGCCATTCTATTCGCCGTTCATACACAGGCTCTTATGGTTAAGAGTGTAATACACATAGTTATTTAAAAAAACTTTCTTGAATCATTGAATTACCAAATAAAAAAAGTGAGTAATATAAAATGGGTTCCACCAAAGAAACACAAACAATAAAAGCCAAGAGATTTTAGATGCATCCTAAAGGATGAGAATGAAACATCAAAATCAAGTGAGAAAATGCACATAAAACAACATTACAAACCGGATTAAATCATGTTTGAATTTCAAATTATCAATCAAAAGCAGAATTAAATCAAGAAACCGAAAAGGTGAAAGTTAAAAGGGGGTAATATGAGTAGGACCTTTTCAGCAGAAGAAGTTGTGGCCTGAAGCTGGCCATCTCTCTCCTCCAATCTCTTCTGCAATTCACAAATCTCTTCTTCCATTGTTTTTGCTTTGTTTTCTGCTTCCTGTAAAAAAAAGCCCCAAATCACACAAACTTCAAATCTAATGAACTCAAAATTTATACAAAAAGAACTCAAACACACAAATCACATGCCTGTCTAGTTATTGTTTCTTTAGCAATTGATTGCTCTTGAGATGCAAGGCGAGCACGAACTTCCTTTAACTCAACAGCTAATGAAACCACGTTTTTCCTAAAACTTTGCTTCTTCTCATTCAAATCCTTTAACAAAGGATCAATTTCTCTAACAGATTGGGAAGGAGAAAGTGATGAACTTGATGATTGTTTTTCCACAATTGACATGAGAGCTTATTGGGTTTTTTATCAAATGATAAGCAAATTGAAAAACCCAAAAAAAAAACGTTGAAGATCTAATTAAAAAAAATAGAAATGAAAGAGCTTTAGGTCCACGCAGTGCTTAGATTAAAAGCAATGGAAGTAAGGAACTGCTAGAAACATGCATGTGAATATGGCAGCTTGCATTTAATATAAATGGCATCCAATCTACAACTACTAAATAAAAAAAAAAAAGAAAAAAAAAAAGACTGTAACTTTAAAAACTACTGGCCTTAAAGATTTGAACTTCGATGGATTTCAAATTCAAAATCAAGTAAAATTAATGAAAGTAACCCATTTCATGAAGCTCTCATTTTCTAGGGAAAATCTAGTCCAAGAAAAAATCCAAAATAAAATAAATTAAATTACTTGGCATATCATAAAGCGTTTGTCTTTATCAACTAATTAAAATAAGTGTACGACTGTAGAGAGAGAAACGATGAATAATCAAAGGACATGCTAATAAAAATTCAAACTTTATTTGAACTTCAGATTCTTAACCAAACAAGTCATCTAAAATTTTCTCGGGAATATTTCAAATTCACCAAAAAAAAAA
>CAOJBK010771301.1:0-12574 GCA_948294925.1 Codiaeum variegatum | reverse complement strand
CAATCTTGAAATACATCAAATGGATGTAAAAATGACTTTTCTAAATGAAGATTTGAATGAAGAAATCTACATGGAACAACCTGAAGGCTTTATTGTCCCTAGACAAGAAAGGAAAGTCTGTAAGTTGGTAAAGTCTTTGTATGGCTTGAAACAAGCACCAAAACAATGGCACAAAAAGTTTGATCATACAATGATCACAAGTGGTTTTAAAATTAATGAATGTGACAAATGTGTTTATGTCAAAGAGACAGAAAATGGCTATGTCATATTATGTCTTTACGTTGATGATATGCTCATTGTCGGAAGTGATGAGCACATGGTTAAATCTACCAAGAACATGTTAAAGTCCAAATTTGACATAAAAGACACGGGTCTTGCTAATGTCATATTGGGAATTAAAATCTCAAGGACTTCAAAAGGACTCATTTTGAGTCAAGCTCACTACGTAGATAAAGTTCTTAGTAAATTTAGTAAAGATGATATAGTCATATCAAGAACTCATCTAGATATGAACTTGCATCTATCAAAGAATAAAGGAGAAGGCATTTCTCAAGTGGAGTATGCTAGAGTTATAAAAAGTCTAATGTCCTTAACCAGTTGTACAAGGACAGACTTAGCCTATGCAATAAGCAAACTCAGTAGATATACGAGTAATCTACTTGTGGATCACTGAAAAGCTATCATAAGAGTACTAAGATATCTACGATATACTCGTAATTATGGGTTGCACTATACTAAAAGTCTACTAGTGGTTATGTGTTTACACTAGCTGGTGCAGCTGTGTCGTGGAAATCCTTTAAACAAGCAATAATCGTTAAATCTATAATGGAATCAGAATTCATTACTTTAGACAAATGTGGCGAGGAAGCAGAATGACTTCAAAACTTCTTAGAGGGTATGCCAAAATGGCCAAAGCCTGTGCCAATAATATGCATACATTATGATAGTCAATCTGCTATTGGAAGGGCATAAAGAAATATGTACAATGGTAAGTCTAGATACATTCATCGTAGATATAATACCATTAGCCAACTAATCTTTATTGGAGTTATTTCCATTGATCATGTAAAGTCAAAGGATAACATAGCGGATCCATTAACCAAAGGGTTAAATAGAGAATTAGTAGAGAAATCATCAAGGGGAATTGGACTAATGTCTATTAGTTGATAGGTTATTACAAAGGAAACCCTAGTTGACTGGAGATCCCAAGATCTAGGTTAAAAGGGATAACCTAACTATAAGATACCTTGTTATCTCACTATGGGAGTTTATCCTCAAGTCCATTTCTTTGATAAAAGTAAAGATGAGGTTGAGTTAAGCTCTTAATGATTCCTATTTTGTAACTCCTATTTTGTGAGCATTTTTTAAGAGTTATCAGAGGTTTAATTTGTGTATTTAAACATGGTAACTCCTATTCCATCCCAAGATTATAAATTGGCGTCCTTCCTCCATTTTGGAAAAATCATGACAATGATCAAGAACACAAGAAATCACATAGAAATTTTCCCTGCACTCTCATTTTCTGCACTTGTTTTCTTCCTCTCTAAAACCTCTTTGTTTGATTTCATACACTGTAAAAGTTCATCGGGATTTCTTGTTATTGCTGAACGAAGAAATTGGTGCTCGTTGTATCTTGGGAAATAGATACCAAGATAAACCTATAGCAAGAAATAGGTGGCAAATCTGTTTCAAGAAAACTGTTTATACATGCCTCAGGTTTCTTTTTCATTTTTTTCTTGTTCTTATAATTGTTATAGTATGTTTATACTAACAATTTTCTGTAGAATTTTGGAGTGCTATAGTAATTGAATTTGTTTCAATTTCTATTAAATTTTGATTTTATTTCTTGAATTGTTTTCGAATTTTGTTCTTTCTACTTTCTACAGGTGTTTTGGTCGTTATACAAACTGAATATGTTTCAGTTTTGTTTTGGTCTTTACAATATCTGAATGTGTTTCAATTTTGAATTATTTACAAAAACTAAATAATTCTAATGTGCAATAATTTGCTACTAGTTATACAACCACTGAATTTGTTTCAGTTACTGATTTTAGTTGCTTTTGTTTCTTTAATTAATTTACTGGTTTTGTTCTTCTAGTAATATTGGTTATGCAATAATTCTGTTTAGAATTATTATGCTATAATTTGTAATTCAGTTGTACATTTCAATTACATTTCCTTGCACTGCAATTGTTGTAAATTTTTATAATTTAATAATTACAGAACAACTGGTTGATAACAAGAAATTTCGATGAACTTTTGAGGAGAAGAAAAAAGAGAATTTTGGTTTGGTAATTTTGAAACAAAATTGGAAAATATTGGATTTGTTTTAGGGATGAGATTTTGTTGACTTTTAAAATTGAAAGTTTTTGGGGAATAATGAGAAATAAATGGGAAATTATTTTGGGAGTTAGTATTTGTGGAGAATTTTGAATTTGTAATTGGAGAATTTTTGTCGTAGAGGGGTTTTGTAGTGATTTTATTTGAAGAACTTAAAGCATAAAATTTTGAACCTCATAAAGTCCACTATTTTAATCATTCCTCTTGATTCAGACAAGCTTGGTGATTACGTTCCCACTCTTCATAGATCCTCCTGTCACCATAAGCCTTAAGTTTTTGGTGATATGGGTCGTAAGCCACTTTGGGTCTCACCATTGGAGAAATTGAAGCTTGAAAATCATATTTTATATGTTTATAAGGTTTGGACCAAGTACAACATGTGAAGCATTGTTTGTACCTAAAAATGAATTTTGGACTTGAAAATAGAAATTAATTGAATTAATTGATCGAAGGCCCAAATGAATTAATCGATTTAATTTTTGGATTACATGGCCCAGAAAATCACCAAACCCATTTAAGAAGTCCATATGTTAGTGACTGAGCATCAAGTCATTAGGGAATTCTAGAATTAGAGACTTGCAGACAAAGATATATAACTTACAATAATTGCCATCAACTTCCTCAGGTGACTGATGACCTTTCACATACTGGTTGATTAGGTGGTTCCTCAGAGTTATAAAAGTCATAGTGGTGGACATGAAAAACGCAATCATCCGAACACAACGATCAATCAACAACCAAATCAACTATCAATTTTAAATCAACAATCAATTTTAGTTTTAATTTTAGCACTTTATCAAACACAATTTTTCTTTTTACTATATTCACTTTTTTTTCAGACTTTCTCAGTATTTCTCTTTATTGTAATCGCACATTTCTAATTAATCAATATAATAAATTTTGCACTCTTCAATTACAAGTCCAACTTTCATTTTTACAATTTAAATTCATGAAATCCAAAACAAATTGTGGTAAAAGAGTTTGGAAATCTACACCGTTTGATTAGAAGTCAGAATTTTTATATTTGAAAAACTTCTCATCTGGTATGCCTGCAAGTTTGAAAAATAACCCAACACTTACTAAAATTTATTTTTACTAACTAAATTTGATTTTTACTTCATATTATTTTTTTTAAATAATAAAATTCAATTTTAATTAATTTTTTTGAAACTAAATCAATTTTAATTAATAAACATAATTTCAAATCACCAAAAAGTACAAAATCATAATTAAAAAATTTTAACTCTAATCTAGAAGCACCATTAATTTTTAAAGGGCAAAGTATAAAAAAGTGTCTAGTGATTTAACGTATTTGTATTTTTTTTTGAAAGAGAACAAAATTTCGTTAATAGATAGCCATACAACATCTACAATCAAAATCAATAAAATATAAGTTTATAATATTACAAAATAATAGTTTGAGAAAGCTAACTAGCAAAAGATATTTGTCGCTGAAAAATGACTTCCATGTTGCTATATTCCAAATCACAGTTTCCTCTCGGAAGACCTCGCTAAATCTATTAGTTTCTTGATTAACGAATGGATCTGACATCATAAATCATACATTGAAGATTATGAAAGGTAAAAACAAACAAACTCTCATAATTTGAGAGAACAAACAAAGAAAAAATAGTTTTATTGAAAAAAAAATTCCAAATAATCAAATAGTATGATAAAACTAAAAATATTAGAGTTTACCATCAAGATTAAATATTGATGGCAGCCCTTTCAAAACAAAAGAAGATGGCTAGGGTTTTTATTTAGGGTCTGTAGTTTAATTTGTTAGCAAAATAAAGTTTTTGCCCCATTTTCATCCTATATGGCATTGACGTAGCGTCAATTTTCATCCGACACATGTACGACACGTCAGTGCCACACATTAGATGAAATTGGGCAGAAACTTTATTTTGCTAATAAATTGAATGACAAACACTAAATTGTTATAAAAATTTTCACAATGTTAAATTACAAATGCGTTAAAATACAATTTTTTTTTTAACTTTCCATTTTAAAATTAAAATGAAATAACATAAAATGAAATCACTATTATTTAAAATTGAGGATATTGTTCTTCTCGTTCTCTAATATGAACCTGTAATTTCTAAAAGGAAAAATTATTATTTAGTCATTAAATTATGATCAAATTTACTATTTAATCATTCGAATATGAAAAATGACATGAAAAGTCCTTAAGGTTTAATTAATTAATTATTTAGTTCATTTGTCTCTTATTTTAAAGGTTTTTCCCACTTTTATAATAACGTACAAGAAGAGATGAGTACAACCATATAATAACCGTTGAAAACAGAAGTTTGTAAGATGTCGAACCTAGACTCGACAATTTTTGTTGAAAAATTTTGTTTCACATTTGTTTAACATCCTTCTAATCTCCGTTTTCAACGATTATTATACGGTTGGATTTCTCTATTTTTATATGTTACTGTAAAAATATACAACTTTTGAAAAATTTTAAAAATAAAGAATGAAAAAATTAAATAATTAATTTAATCAGATTTAAAAAAAAAATTTTATCATTTTTTATAATTGAGAAACTAGTAAATTTAATTATAATATATGAATTAAATAATAATTTTTCCTTTCTACAATTGCAAGAAAAACGATCAAATCATTCCAAATTGGTTGGAGAAATTGACATGACACTGATGTAATTTCTAAACGTCACAGCTTACCTTCAATAATAAATAAATAGAAAAAGAAAAAAAAAAGCAGCCAAATTAAGAAAAAGAAGCTTATTCAAAAGAAAAAAAAAAAAAAAGAAGCTTCAAACCACTTTTGTTTTTGCAGATTCTATCATTTCTCATCGCGAATTTGAAATTCAATCGCAATTTTCATTGATCGATCGATCGACGATCAAAATGTCTTTTTCCTTCTTCAAGCCATCTCGTCCGAAAACGCCACAGGAGGTGGTGAAAGCAATGAAAGACAGCCTCATGGCTCTCGATACCAAAACCGTCGTCGACGTTAAAGCTCTCGAGAAGGTCTTTCTCTTCCTTTAAATTGCTGCTGATTTGACGCAATTGTCATTTTATTTATTTTGTTAGTTTGTTTATTTATTGTTTCAATGAGATCAATTCGTTCATTGATTATGCAATTTTGTAATTTTTGAGGTTTAGTTGGCTAATTAGGTCGATCGTGAAATAAGATGGAAAATAGAAGGAATTAGGGATCTTTTTACTGTTTACGTAGAGATACAATGAGGCATTATAGATATCAGTAGCAGATAATTGACACTATGGCTGCTTCTTTGCTGAATTGGTATTTAGTAGTTGCAGCTTGTGAAACCCTATTGTTTTCAGTGGTTGCTGGGTAACTAATTGGGCAGTTAGCTACTTATGCTATCGTTTTTCGATAAAGTTGTTGTTCTTTGGCTTCAAACTTGCAATCTCTTGGCTGCAGGCCTAGCAGTTGTTCCATGGTCCTTTATGTCACGGAGTGGACAGAATAGAGGTTTGGAATGCCATGAGCGAGCATTGCTTATGGAGGGTTGTTTGAATGGTTACAAAGATCATATGTTTCTTTTAGTTGCATTATTCTAGGAGGCAAAATCAGGAGGAAGGTTTCAGTTATACTTGGCCATTTCTTAACCTAAGAATTTTTCCCTGCAGGCGATGGAAGAAATTGAGAAAAATCTTGTGGCAGTTAAAACTATGCTCAGTGGAGATGGCGAGGTTGAACCAAACATGGATCAAGTTTCACAGCTGGTTCTTGAAGTCTGTGAAGAGGATGTTTTGGCTCTTATGGTTCACAAACTACTACATTTGGGATGGGCTGTGAGTTTTGACTGTTCTTAGCAATCTGACGAGCATTCTGAGTTTATTTGCGTGTGATGTGATAAATATCTCTTTTTAAACCAGGCCAGAAAGGATTTAGTCCATTGTTGGTCCATATTGTTGAAGCAAAAAGTTGATTCCAGATATTACTCTGTAGAATACATAGAGAACCATTTTGAATTACTAGATTTTCTTGTCGTTTGGTAAGCTTACATAATTTCCACCCTTCTTTGTTACTCTTCTTAACATTGTCAACATATCTTATGAACTTTTGAGATGCATCTGTAACTGTAAGTAGTTTTATCGGTTTTAATTCCTCCACTGTTTTCTCGAGTGTCATATGTGACTTACTTCTGGCACAACCTAAAATTTCAATTATGATAAATTATAGAAAAGCTAAAGAGATGCGGCATCTTACACTAGGGAAGGGATGCACCAGGATTTATGCTATAAAGACACAATCACTTTAGTATAACTGGTGGAGCTAAAATCTGAAATCTAGACTACTATAATGGAAGTGATTAGTGATGGATGACTGTTGGTTTAACCTCAACAAGTCCAAAGAAGAAAGGACCATTAACCATATGAATTACGTATCAATGTCATGGTTGCAGTTGTCTATTTCAATAGTAGTTTTTAAAGTAACTTTACTGGAGCATGGGATGACATTCAATAGTGTGATATTGTATGAGACTTATTCTTGTCTTTTGGAAGCAGTTATGATAACAAGGAAATTGCCTTGAATTGCGGACTCATGTTGAGGGAGTGCATCAAATTTCCAACACTTGCAAAGTAAGATATCAAGCATTTTTTCAATTTTTTTTATGGTACCTGCAAGTTCTTAATGATGTTACTGAAGTTGATGGTACATGTAAAACAAACTTTGCTGTTATTCTTGTGTGTTTGATGGCTGCATGAAATGAAGCACAATAATAAATTTGTGGAAAGTTATACTTGTTTGCTCTTGTTTTTGACATACATTCATGTTATGCTCCAAACTTATGAGACTTCCAAATAAGCTGCATTCTTGTATATCACCTCTATAACCTTTCACACTGTTAAATCTTATAGTGATTTTTCAGATACATATTAGAGTCTGCAAGCTTCGAACTATTCTTCAAATTTGTGGAATTGCCAACCTTTGATGTTGCTTCTGATGCTTTTTCTACTTTCAAGGTCAGACTTAATAGTTTGTAGGTTCTTAGTTTCTTAATGATTACCTGCTAGCTTTCTGCTAAGCGTACTTTACATGTTTGCATTTAAATATTTGCCAGGATTTGCTTACAAAACATCTAAATGTGGTTGCCGAATATCTCACAGCACACTATGATGAGGTACACTTCTTACTTGTCATTGTATGTATGATTCAGGACAGACCTAGGCAGACGCGGGTGAAAATTTGCAATCAATGTCGATCAGAAAGTATCCAACAGAAGGATATGATTTGTTAAAAACACATTTTTGTCAATGAGTAACAAACTGGGGTATCCAAATAAATGGAAAGGATGGCAATTTATTTGATCCCTTGAGCTTATTTTTTACTGATTTAGTGCAACCTGTATGTGTGGATAGTGAAGACATGCTTTTCACAATTACCTTGGCATGTTTATCGTATTCTTATTTTGTGGCTTATAAGATAGATAACTAATACAATAAAGTACTGTTTTTCAGTTCTTTGATATGTATGAAAAACTTTTGACATCTCCTAATTACGTGACAAGAAGGCAGTCATTGAAGGTTAGTTTCTGCTATCAGTTTTCAGTTCCTGCTGCATTTTTTTCTTAATAAAATCTGCAAGTAATGGGACTATGTTAATGGTTGTAGCTTCTCTCAGAATTCCTTTTAGAAGCTCCAAATTCTCATATAATGAAGCGCTATATTTTGGAAGTTCGGTACTTAAAAGTCATGATGACTTTGCTGAAGGTATCAAAATTTTCATTCCCACTTTTTACTTCCTGCATCTTCGTTTCGTTTATTTTATTTTGATTGACTGATTGGATATGTTGCACATGGATTAAAGAGATGTTTTGTAGTAAATGTACCATATAGCTAACCGCTACTAATGTAAGAAGCCTGACTGAGCTCAGAAAAGCCCAAATAGACATAAGACCTAGAGCTTTCAACAAAAAGGTCTATTGAGTTTTAATATCTTGAAGCTTAGGTTGCAATGGGAAAACCCATTAATGTTATGTAACCAAAATTACATAATTGCAAGTATGTCAGGACATTCATTGCTGGTTTCCTGTTTGTTCAGCAGCCAACGCTTCCAAAGTCCACACCCCATTTGTTTTGCATGTTGACCCACAAGAATATTACTTGAATGCTTTGCTGCATGGAAGTTGCCAAATTAGTGTAAGGGGTATTAAATGATGTGCCTGATGCTACAACTATTATCAGGACACTAAATCGATGATAGTTTTACTGTTACCACTAAGACGGATTAATGAACTATCTCTCTTTATATGGTAAAACTAAACCTTTTCTTCCACATATTGGATATCTAGAGGCAATTAGAAACTCTCTTTCTCTTAAGTATTCAATGTGCATTTGGGTCATTAGAGCTTCATGCCTTTATTGATTTCTCTTTTAGAATACCAAGATCCACCCGGTCTATTTCCTTGCGTGTGTTGATAATTTAATGTGGCAGTTGTTAGCTCTTCGTTAAGTCATGGATTGTGCTCTAGCTGATTTTTTTTTTCTTTTTGTTTATATATTTAGATATAATGATTTATATGAAATGTGACCTTTTTATATCTATTTGATGTTTGTTTGTCTTAGCAGGACTCGAGCAAAAATATTCAGATCTCAGCTTTCCACATTTTTAAGGTTCTGAAATATCTCTTTCATCTTACTATGGCTACTAGTTGTATCAAGGCTATTTATCCCATTTCCAAGGACAATCTTGTATTTGCCTACTTGTGTTCTAAAATTTGATCCCCGAAAATTTGATATTGGTGCAAGACCATCTAACCCACTGTCTTTAATTTATAGAGACTGGATGTCATTGGCTAGTTTTACCTCCTACTTGGCCACACCATGGAGTGGAGGCCATTCTCTTTCTTGAAATCCAGCATATAAAAATGTGCATATGCTTCAGCATGTGTAATTCTTTTTCCGTGTTGAGTTGATTGATAATTTAATGAGGATCACAATGAGACATATCTCTTCAGCACATCGTGCTTACCATATGTATTGAATAGCATCCTTTGCTTGGATGATTATGGCCATTGATCTCATTATTTTTGAGGCTATTCTGCTCAGAAACTGAGCTCTAGACACGATGGAGTCGAAGAAAATAAATATAAATGTAGAACAATAAAGGTGCTTATTGGCAATGAGAATAGATATCATGGATGCTTGCATGTGGAATGTTTTTTCTATCTCGAATGGTCTCTTGAAGATTCAACATGGTAGGTCTTATGCTCATAGAAGAATTGGCTCATGAAGTTGGCTGCTTTAATCAACTTTACACTGTGAGCACAAATTTCTCTCATTTGTTCGATGGTCCCAATATATTTATGTTTAAATGGAGTCGCTGAGAGTTGAAAATGCTATAATGATCATCTGATCAAAGGTTGTCCTTTGGCCTTGTTGCATAATCTCTTGGTTGCAGCAACTAGAGCCTTTTTGTCTCCCCTCTCTTTTTCAAACAGCAGTTTCTGTACACTTGTGTAATATCATGAATCTTCTTTTTCTTTAATATACATCCCTTGATTTACAAATCCTCATTCCAGCTTTGACAGTGGGATATGAGTGAGCAGTGTAAATTATCCCTCTTGAGCCTCATTTGGAGTTCTCAATCTGTTGGCTTTCATGCAGGTTTTTGTTGCTAATCCAAATAAGCCACGGGAAATAAAAGTAATATTAGCCAAAAACAGTGAAAAATTGGTGGAACTGCTGGATAATCTTTCTGTGGGGAAAGGTAACTGTAGTATGATATCGTCCTACAATTGCACCTCTTGTAGAAAAAGTGGTCTAAGAACTTTTCCCTTTAAATTCTTTTTAAAGAAGCATTAGCTATAAAATTTTCTAATATCTAATGTGATCATGCCCTTACTGTCAGGTGCGGAGGATGAACTATTTGAAGAAGAAAAGGAACTGATAATCAAGGAAATTAAGAGACTATCCTGCCCACCATATCTGGAGAATTAGGTCCTTATCCGTATAAATTGGTTTTTCATTTCCTACTGAGATCTCGTATCGGGGTCCATACTAATTCTATATGCTGATTTTTTGCAACTGCTATTTTCGAAAAAGAAGTTTGGAGTTTAGAGGCATTTGTAGGGAGATGTGCGCTTGTAATTTTTTGCACCGGAAATCATAGTGATGAGTAGTGCACATTTGAGGGTCAAAGGCATTTGTATTATATTGGAGTTTTCTGATATTTGTTTGTGCAGGACGGGGGTGGATTTGAGGCGTGCTTTTCTTGAAAGCAACTATTTAAGTTTACGATCCTTCTCTGGTTCAAGAGTGGCGTTTGTAGCATTAGAAATCCATATGAATACATAAAACATAACTTCAAACGATTGTTGGATTATATCATATGATTGTAATGGCTTAGGAAGAGATTGAGTTTTTATATATATTTGATTTTTGCTAGAGCTCTGATAGAATAACCATTGCCTTGTCTTAATTTATTGTGAAAATGTGAGCAAGAAATGGCAGATGTACCATGAGATCTCAGTCAGGCATGGACGAAAGAATGGTTTTCTGGATTTTCTTTTGGATGGTTTTATTTAGACAAAATACATTGAAAAGCTCTGAACTTTGACATTTTATTGTATTGAGTCTTTAAACTTTGATTGTGTTGTATTAAACTTTTAACAAATATTTTATATTTTATTGAACTATTTATCATTTATTTTATATTTTATTAAACTCTTTGTTCTTCTCAAAAAAGAATTATTTATAATTTATTTTATATTTTATTGAACCTTTGAATTTTGATAATATTTTACCTTTTATTTATGTGCTTCTTTGTCTGCACATTTTAGCTCACCTCTTATGAATTCTGATAAGTGCTTGCCATTTTATGCTCAGCTATCCCTGAATACTTGGGAGTTGAGACCTGGACCCCTCACCAATTAAAAATAATATATAAAACATTATTATTTTTTGCAAGGCAAAGTACAATTTGGAGTTCCTAAACTTTGGTGTTATGTTTTATTGAACTTTTGAAGTTTGATTGTATTGTATTAAACTTTTTAATATTTATTTTATATTTTATTAAGTACTTTTTTATTCAAAATAGTAAAAGTTATAATAAAATACAATCAAAGTTTGAGGATTCAATAAAATATAAAATAAATTGTAAAGGGTTTAATAAAATATAAAATAAATAATAAAAGGGTTTAATAAAATATAAAATATTTGTTAAATGGTTTTATATAACACAATTAAAGTTTAAAGGCTAAATATAATAAAATGTGAAAGTTTAGAGGCTTTTTAATGTATTTTACTTTTTTTTTTCAAGTTATTATTCTTGGATTAATATAAGCTACCTTGAGGTTCATTTTAATGTATGTTTTGATTTTATTTTTTAAAATTAATGATTTTAAAATTTGAAATTTGTTGAGTCTTAATTTAATAATAAGTTTTCATGAATAATGATTTATAATTACTGATGTCTCTGAGCACGTTGGGATCCCAAAGACTAGTTCCAAAACCAACCTGTAAGACAAATAAATACTACGGAGTGTCTTGTCGGCAGCCGCTCCGATGCTTAAGTCAGTAATTAGCTATGGAGAGATGTAGTTGATGTGTATTTTCAGAGCTTTTTTTTCTTTCTTTTTATATATATTTTAATGCTCAATTTCACACTGGCAAGTGTACGGGGATCGTATCAAGTAATAAAAACCGGTAAGTCCAGGTATCGTTCTTCCAAGGGAATTCCTTGCAATTCGTTCAACCAATCACCAACTCAATCTCCTATTCTATTGTCTAGCCAAAAATAATTTGAAATGTTATTTACTAAGAAATTAAAATAACAAATACGTAATAAAATGCAGAGAAACTTGCAAATCAATTAAGGAAACTAAAATAGATTTTTAAAGTAATCTACCTAGACTTCGACTCGTATTACTCAAATTTCATGGTCAATCAACACAACAATGAATCATTAAGTGAGATTTTTCATCAATTTTAGGTTTAAATTTTTCTCAAGTAATTAAACCCCTAATTCCTAAGTAATAAGACAGAATCTCTTCTCAATCCTATTCAATTAGAAAAAGTATGAAGATCTAATGAAAAAATATATGAACCCTAAGAGTTTGTGAATCTATCTCTAGCAAACACAACAATCCTATTAAACTCTTGAGTGTTCTAGGTTTAAATAATCTATCTCTAGCAAAGTTTAAACAACATAAACCAACAACATACTAGTAATGTAATTGATTTTCAGATTAAATAATCAAGAGATAAACTTAATGAAAAACCAAATATTC
>CAOJBK010770812.1:0-21060 GCA_948294925.1 Codiaeum variegatum | reverse complement strand
TCTTTATGATAAACTAAACCTATCGGCCCTTCCTCAAAACAAAAAAAAAACCTACAAAAATTTTACGTTACATCAACGTTTTTTTTTTTTTCATTTGCCCGCCCCCCCCCCCCCCCCCCCCCCCCAAATCAAATGGCAGACATCAAATATCCTTTTTAACTATACAGGTTTCTTTAGATGATTGTCACTCGTCCATAAGAAATTTCTGATATACTTTTCCATTTCCTTCAGTAAGGAACTAGGCCACATGTAAATCATAAAATTATGGAGAAGATAACCATAAACAACTGATTGAATAAGCGCTGAAATGACTAGCCATAGATAAAGTGTTTTTTTTTATAGCTAGAAAGTTTAGAGATAATACGATCTGCAATGGGGTGAAGAAAATGCACCTTAGGTGCACCAATAAAAATTGGGATGCCCAAATGACAAAAAGGGAAGCTTTCTAAACACATACCCACCATAGCACAAAGCGAATAGGAGCGCACTATAGCAATTGAAGAGCTGAAAGAAAAAATTTAATCTTGGACCAATTAATGAATTGACCTGAAAGGATACCATAATGTTCAAGTGTACGAACCAGCAAAAGTAAATTAGCCTTAGTAGGCCCACAAAATAGCAACACATTGTCTGTGTAAAACAGATGTAAGGGGCTGTTACTGTTACTATAAATACCCATTAAGGCACCTAAATAAAAAAGATGTGAAAAAGTCTTCTTAAATAGTCTTCAGCTATACAAAAGATAATTGGAGATAAGGGGTCGCCCTGTCTTATACCCCGAGAAACAGAAAAATAGCCTTTTGGGGAGCCATTCATAATAACTAAAAGATAAGTTGAGCTAAAGATATCATGAAGAAGATTGAAAAAATCATCTGAAAAGCCAAAGAAAGAGAAAACTGCCATAATGAAATCACATTTCATAGAATCAAATGCTTTTTTAATATCCAATTTAATAGCCAGGTTACCACCCCAGCATTTTGAATTCAAATGGTTAAAGTTTTTAGAAGCAGTAGCAACACAATCCTCAAAATGCCTACCTTTAATAAAAACCAAATTGATTATTACTTACAATATGTTAAGTAATAATACCCAGCCTCTCTACAAGAATCTTTGAGATAATCTTGAAAGGGAAATTACTAAGAATAATAGGCCAAAACATCAAAATTTCTTTAGCACCCATGGTCTTAGGAATAAGGACCATAAGATTGGAATTGAGGATAGAAAAAATTTTACCCGTATAGAAGAAATTGTTGCACAGCCAAAGTAATGTCATTACAAATAAAGGACTAATAAGTTTTATAGAAGTTACCCATAATACCATTAGGTCCTGGGGCACTGTTTGGATCAAGATTGAAAACAACCCTCTTCACTTCATCCATGGAAGGAACAATAATAAGTAAAGAATTCTCATTACTAGTTACCATAGACGAAAAAATTTCTCTAATGGAAGAGAAGTCTCTAGGCAACAGAACAACAGTGAACATATTTGAAAAGTATGAAATTACATGATCTTCAATAACAAAAGGATCTCTCAAAAGAGAACCATCAATCAATAAAGATGAAAGTGAATTCTAAAATGAGCCTGTAGCAATAAAAGAATGAAGAAACTTGGAGTTTCTACCACCATCCTTAAACCAACAAATCCTACTTTTGTCCTTCTAGAGTGTTTCCTGTCTAGCCAATTAAGAATCTAGAAGGTTGTTACCTGTCAATTCCTTAGCATGTAACTCATTAGAAAAACCCATAACCTCGATATCTCTCTAAATATGAAGCACTTCTTGCTTGACAGAGGTAATTAAATTATCCAAATGACCAAAAGGATACTTATTCTAAGAGCATAAAAAGGTATGCAACAGTTTAAGCTTATGCATCATCACAAATGTAGGATTAACATGAACTATAGTGTGCTGCCAGAAGTGAGAAACCGCAGGTAGAAATTTTTCATAAGATGTCCATATGGAAAGAAACTTGAAAGGACAATGAGCATTAGATAAATTATTAATTGAAAGAAGAAAAGGATTATGGTCTGACTGATGGCGTGCAAGAGTGATACACTCAGTGTGTCTCCAAGTCTGAAAAGAGCAATCATTAGTAAAGTCTCTATTAAGGTGAATATCTACATGATTGAAACTGTGTCTATTATTGGTCTAAGTAAACTAGGGACCTTTAGTATTAAGATAGGATAAGGAACAATCATTCATGACTTTAAGAAAGTCACAGCAAGAACTCCTACCGGGGGTCTCCCTATTTTCTCATGTGCACCAAAATAGGCATTGAAGTCGCCTAAATAAAATAAAGCATCATTAATGAGAGAGGATAAATGATTCATTACTCCCCAAAGAAGTTGTCTTATAGAGGCCAAACATGAAGCATAAACAAAATTAATGAAAATAAAATTATTATCCAGCTGATAGCGAATAATAATTTGCTAATCAAAACTGGCAAACAAATCAACATTCCCAGCGCCAATTCTATTAAAAACTAGCAGCCAACAATTAGAGGGAGAGGCATCATTCAATGCGACCAAAGATAAATCCAAAGATCTCCAAAAATAGTCATTAATAGAAGAAAAAAGGACCATAGATTCTTACAAACCATTAAAGTCTTATGAGTGCAACAAAAATTAAATGAGGTATGTTGGGTATTAGGGTTACCCAGTCCTCTACAATTCCAAAAGAAACAATTCATCTAAATCGAGTAGATGAGGCTGTCCTAGTCAAGGCCCTATTTCTTATCAAAGTGGGGGCATTTCACTTCCTTTGTTTATGTTTTTTCTTGCTAGTCACCTCTTTCCAAGCAACGTGCAAAGCATGTTAAGTAAAAGTAGTATATATAAATGATAATATATTAAAATTTAATTTAGTGTAAATATTTTATAGTTATTCAATACAATTCAATTTGTTACTGTATTTAATTTTAATGAGTTAAAAATAGTATTTTATCAAACTAAAATTTTAAGTGCAATTTAGTATAATTTTTATCTTCAAAATCTCAATTTCTTTTTCAATATAGTGTTAAAATAATTCAATTTGTATTTTATAAATACCATGCTTATTATATGTATATGTTATTATATGCACAACTTTAAAAAAAAAGATAATAAATAAAAGAAAAAAAGTTCAAATATATCTCTGAAGTACATTGGAAATACCAGATTGACACTTTATATTTGCAAAGTATCCGATACACTATTTATATTTTGAAAAATGATCAAATCATCCCTTTCAGGAGCATATTTGGCTCGATGTTTGGAAAAAGTGATTCAAATATGCCCCTAAAAGTGGGCAATTTGACCCATTTTTAAAACCTACATCGGTATATTTGATACTTGCAAAACATGAAGTGCAAATCCAATACTTTTCCCAAATATCACGAGTATATTGCAACCCTTTTCCATAAATAAAATTAAGAAAAATTCTATATCGAAGAAAAAATTATATTTATTCTTAATGGATTTTCATATTTTTAAATCATTATTTATTTTTAAAAATGTCTTTATATATCCTACATGCAATTTGTTATTGTCAATGAAAGTATGATTAGGCGTCCAAGAGGGGGAGGGGTGAAATAGACTTTTCTTGATTTATTTGGATTAGTTGACAAATTCATCCAACTTTATTCAGGTGTCTGGAGATGATGAGTGATTAACAGTCTAATATGTAACTTATGTTACCAGGAGTGGTAGGATTCCTAATAAGGGCCGAAGCAAATGGTACAAGTATCTAACTATACTGATTAGTAGTTTGATGATACTTACAATAGTAACCCATTACTTATTATTATTTCCCTAGTAAGCAGTGTTTAGTGGCCTAATGATATTTAATAATAATTATATCTCTAATTGATGAGAATGAGAGTAATATGTAATTAAGGTGAGATTTTTTATAGAAATAAGTGGCAAATAGATTTTTAGTTTTCAATTTTAAATAGTTAGGCGCTTAAATGAAATGCATGAAATGGAAAAGAGACAAAACACATAGATTTATATTGTTTCAATAACTAAGCCTTTGTCCAGTCTCCAAAGATCACATTGTGAGAGTTTCCACTATGTGTGCTCTATCAAACTTGGCTAGAGCAAAGCCTTACAAAGTTCTAATTGACTTAAGAGCCTAATCCTAGAGAAATATTCCATTTTCTAACCCCTCAGAATTTTTCTAAGGTTTCTGGAAGCTCTCACATATTCATATGAATAGATGAAACTCTCATGGACTTTCAATTGGGCGGCTATGATACCCTTCCTACAAACACAAGCTTGATTAGGTGCTTGAATACCTTTGCAGATGTAGAGAGTTAAAAATAATAAATACAAATAAAGCTTTTATTACAAAATTCCTAGATCGATGACCTTAAATGCTCAAGATTGTGTGAATGAAAGAATTTATGAATGAAATCTTAAGGTATGATGTTGAAAATTTGTAATGCTCACTTGAGAAAATGGATTTAATGCTCAATAAATTCCTTCAAACTTTTGATGAGAAAAGACTAAAGGGTTTTCAAGATAAATGATTGGAAGAACTAACACTTTCTTGAAGAATTCAGAAAATTAAGAACACTCTAATCTCATCAATGAATCAACCAACCTCTTAAATGTGTGTTTGAAGTGGTGTTTATAAAAGTTGAAAATAACTAGACATTAGGAATAGAAAATCTATAAGTTAACAGCTTTCTCAACAATTGGCTATCACTCTTGATTTGACAGGTGACATATGTTTTTACTGTAAATTAGGATTTTCGAGCCTTTCCATCTTTCTAGCTGTTAGAATGGAACTAGATACAAAAAATTTTAGTTTTTTTTTTCATACATGAATGTTAAAGAATGTTCTTCCTTAATTGATCAGGCTGTTTATTCCACAATTAACGTCCTAACCCCTTAAGGAATCAATGCATTTTAGTTTTTAAAAAATGATATATGTCATACAATGAACATTTAGAGTACTAATCCATTTTAACATTTTCACTAAGTACATATTCATTAGGTACCTAATGGACCTTTTCAAGCAACAAACTCTAGTCTTCTAGGCTCCTATTTGATATAGCTTTAAGTTCTTACTGAGCTAGAGAATCAAACTCCTAAGTATTGATTCTTTGACTTAAAATAAGCACATTAGTGGCACTTTTTCATATCAATCAGTTTTGTAATTATTAAAATTTAGAATGCTAAACCATGAGGCCAACATTCTCCCCCATTTTGATGATGAAAAAACTGCTTATGTATATCAGAAAGAAGAATACGAGAATATGAGTTTTTATTTTCATATTACATTAGGATCCTAATAACCTCCCCTTGAGTTAGTGGATTTTGAATGAAAAATATATTTGAGAAATAAACGAAGCGTATAACAATTCAGCATAGACGATAAAACACAAAATTTTTCATTCATATATAATAAAGGTTTACAGAGGATTGGCTCCCCCTAAGTAGGTGCCATTTAAAGTTAGGAACCTATAAACCAACAAAACATTAACTAAAAAGAAAATAAAAACAAATAGGAAAATGAAAACATGCACTAGAAATCAAGTTTAGGACTTAGGTGACTGATCACATAAATAGACAATTGCTCATTCTCCCCCTTTGTCATCATAAAAAGAGGGGGTGTCCTAAACAACAATGTAGTAAAAAAAAGTTAAATAGAGAGAGATTGTGAAGACTTCCAAGGGATCACAACATTTGTATATTGCTTAGTCCTTGATCTTCAAAGAGGTGGTTTTAAGTTTGGAGACTTAGGTCCTAGAGCCTAAGTTTGTTACTGGTTCCTTCATAATACCCTTGTCCTTATCCTTCTTCTACGCTTTCTCAGTGCCTAATGAACTTCCTTTAGTGCTAACAATAGACTTAGGCTTAGAGTGCACTTCAATTAATCTAGTAGCAAGCTTTTTTATGATGTCCCAAACTTTCACCAGTGTGTTAAGGTCGGTACATAAGGATTTGTTAATTTTTCGATCTAGGGAATCAATTTTGTCACTCATAAGGTGATCCAGTACATCAATTTTCTCAAGGTCCAGTTTTGAGTGTGGGATGACTGAGCCATCTAGGTCATCTTTAACTTTATGAAATTGTTCAGCTAAGTATTCCTTTAGAGCCTTAATCTCATTGAACACATCAGAACTAACATTTGACTATTTCTTAGCTAATTGCTTCTCTTCATATTCCTCATTAGGACTATACCTAAACTCAACTGTTTCTTCCTCAGATTCCTCAAATATTGCCTCTTTGGCATTCTCAATAGCTTTAGCCCCTAATTTCTAGAATTTTCCAACTTGGAAAAGATGGCTTCTGGACATGTGAGTTCAGATTGAGTGTTAAGATCAATTTTCTCCCCTTCAGTTTTTGTTTAAGTCACTTGGACATCCTCATTAGACACCTGACTATCTATCTCAGGCAATTTTTTGCCTTGTCCCTCCTCAGACATAACACTACTAGTGATTCCACTCACATTCACATTCCTTCTAGCTAGTGTTTTCACTCTTGTTTTCTTTTCTTCTTCTTTTCTTCCTTCTTTACTTTATAAGGGTCAGTAGAAGATCACTTAATGGCCTTATCTCTAATATAATTGGAGGGCTTTAATTGAACTCCATTTTTTAGCACTACCTTAAAGTTCCTAAAGACCTTAGTCAAGTGAGATCCAAAGGGCATTCCTCAAACCTTTTTTCAGACCGCACATAAGATGGAGAAATTAATGAGGAAAACTAAACTCCACCTTCTTTATGATGTTCCACATGATAATAAGGTCCATATTGTTGATGTACTCAAAACTGCCTTTGTGAGGGTTAATTATATGGATGAGGAACTTATGAAGCATATTTGGGTGAAACCCACAACCAATGTCATTGATTTTGTTCTCATGATTCCCTGCAATCCCAATAAAAAAAAATTATCCCTCTTATATGCTTGGATTTATTGATCCTCGGTGAGTATAACTGCACCATTAGTAGGTAGAGCCCATATTTTTCCCAGAAGCTCTACAATATTAGTTTGGTTTTCACTTCCTTTGGATGCAACAAAGGAGTGCTCAGTGGGACTTTGTCTAATGGAGGCATAGAACTCTGTTATGGATTCCTCGAAGTATGGATAGTTTGCCATGAGGAAAGGAACTCATCATTAAAACTCCAGGCATTCCTTAAACTGAAAATAATTTGAGCAAAAAATGCCCCAATCAATAGCTCAGACACCACTGTCCTCTTTTATGATGTGGTCTTCTCATCATCTTAGGACTGAGTCTCAGATTTCTAGTGCTTAGAGGATAGGCAAGTGAATTTCTGGCACTTTGATTATCCATTATTGGTTGAGAGAGTTTTTTTTTTTAGGTTTTCTAGGGTTTTTCAAAAATGGTTTTAGAATGAGGAAGAAGAAGATGAACAGAATGTGTGATTTTATAACCAAACACATGTTTTAATCGGTTATAAAGAGTGAGAAGAGAGAATGAGTGGACCCACCATTAAATGACCAATCAGACTATAATAAAAGAAATAATTTATTTAGGGAGGGGGGAAGGGGCAAGAGGGTTGGGGGGGTTCCTAGAAGCATAACATATTAGGGACTTGAACTATTTTGGTTAGTTTCCTAATGAGTACCATTAGGCACCTAAGCCATATATACATATAGTAAGCATTTAAAATTAAGTTAGGGTACCCATACCAAGGCTCCTGTGTTTCTTACAGAATTGATCTTCATTCAAGGGATTAGTTAGAATATCAGCCAACTGATGTTAATATGAAATTTACTCCATTTGTTGTCTCTTTTCGAAATGTGGTCTATGATAAAGTGATGTTGGATCTCTATATTAGTTCTTTAGTGTTGTACTGAATTCTTTGATAAGTTAATGGCATTGAATTCTTAAAATTAATGCCATAGTCAGCTAACTACTGCTTTATCCATTAGATCTATGCCACATAGCTTCCTATTGCCACATACTTGTCTTCAGTTATGGATAAGGATAATGTTGACTACTTTTTGCTAAATCATGAGATGAGGCAGTGTCCTAGGAACTGGTAGGTTCCTAAGGTGCTTTTCTTTTCAATCCCATTACCTGCATAATCAGCATCACTATATCTAGATGCTTATGCTTACTTTCTTGATATGAGATTTCCAAAGGACCCTAAGCCCCCTTTGGAAGAGTATTTCAGGACTATAGTTCCTTAGGTTTTAAGGTCTTCACTTATGGATACTGTGAGAGGGTCATCCCTCCAACGAATGGGGTGAGGCAGACATATGATTAGTGGTGCTTTTAATTGTTTATCCTTGTACTTTTGGAACTCTATTTGTGTTGTACTTTTATTAATGATTTTTTTTTATTTCTGATTGTTTTATGTGATTATTTTCTCCAATCTTGTTAGAATAATTACTTTGCATTATTTCCATGTGCTCATCTCATAAGAGAGGATTAAAAGCATTCTTTTTAAACCATATTTTGGAGGATTAAAAGCATTCTTTCTGCATCATACTTTGGAAGGTTTTTTTTTGTATACATCATTAGGGATGTGCCTTAGTCTTGGTGAGAACTTAGAGTGTTTTTTCAATAAGAAATAATTCAATTCTTCTTAGAGAAGAGACCTTACCTTGACAAGAATTTTTTTTTACATGCTCTTAAGGATATGCCTTTTCCTTAGCGAGGCCTTTTAGTATTTCTTTAATAAGAAATATTTCACTTCGCCTTACAGATGAGATCTCACCTTAACAAGGCTTTTTATTCTTGCATCCCCTTAAGGATATTCATTTATCTTAGCGAGATCTTTAAGTATTTCTTCAACAAGAAATGTTGCACTTCTCCTTAGAGATGAGACCTTACATTGGCAAAGGTTTTTATATTTACATCCCATTAAGGATGGATTTGAATTCAAATAAAAATTAACCACACATTATAGATGTGGAAAGGTTTTTACTCATTTCATTAATTTTTTATTGACAATACATTTTCATCTTTTCTTGTGGCTTTAAGTCTTCTCATAACTAAGTCTCCTTCAAGAAAGACCCTTGTCTTGACTTTTCCATTGAAAATATTTTGCATTCTTAATTTTGTAAGCAACTATCCTTATTTCTACTTGCTCTCTGTTCTCTTTAAATAAATCAAAGTTGATTCTTTAGGAAATCCCATTGGTTTCTCATTTCCAAAGTTGACTCTTCCAATGGGTAGATATGTCTACAGGAATGACTACCTTTGTACCATAAATGAGGTTAAATAGTGTTTCCCTAGTGGAGTATCTCAGATTGTTTGATAAGCCCATAAACATGTTTTAACTCTTTGGCCCACTTCCTTTCATAACCTTCTAATACTCTCTTGAGGACCTATTGGATTGTGGGTGAGCAACTGAAGAGAAGTTCTACTTGAGGTTTATCCCTTTACAAAATGCTTTGATTTGGGTATTTTCAAACTGTTTGCCATTGTCACTGACCAATTGGTAGGAGACTCTGAAACTACATCTGATGTTTTGGCATAGAAACTTGATCGTTTTATTAGCTGTGATGGATGTTAATGCCTCATTTTTCACCTGATTAGTAAAATACTCTACTATAACTATAAGGAATTTTCTTTGGTTGCTTACTTAAAAAGAGGGCCTACCATGTCCATACCCCATTTGGCGAAGGACATGAACCATAGATAAGAACTTGTTCAGCCATTAGTACATTTTCAAGTTGAAAAAATTATGGTATGATTGAAACTTTCTTACTAAGTTCCTTGCATCCTCCTTCATTGTAGGCCAAAAGAACCCTTGCAAATTGCCTTCGCTGTGAGTGTTTCTCCTTTTATATGCATTACACAAACCCTTTTAGAATGTATTCAACTTTGCTGGGCTTTAGGGATTTATCTATGTTAAGGAAAATACTCTTTTTTATAAAGTGACATTATAGACAGAGAAGTAGGCACTTCTCTATTGAACCTTTTTTTGGTTCCTTATGGTCTTCTAACAACCTTTCTTCTTCAAGTTAAGCTTTAATGGGATCCATCTAACATGACTCCTCATCTACTTATATGATTTATTCTCCTTCTTGAATTCTTGGCAATGTCAGAGAACCTATGAATTCTTTCCCTGGCGTCCCGAAAGAGTGAGCCACTTCTAACTTACTTAGACTTTAGGCTCTAAATGATCTCTTTTGGGGATTTTTTTAAAAATTTAATTTGGATCTCTTTCTCTTCCATCTTCTGAACTTTCACTTTTTGTTTTTTCAAGTATGTGACCATGTTAAGCTTTATTGCTTTAGAGACCTCATTTATATGTCTCAAAACAAGTAGTGAATACTGCAGACATAGAGTGCTTCAACTCAAATATAATATGCTAAGATGAACCCTTTGACTAAGGCTTTATATCAGGCGGATATATTAGTGGTGAGAAAGTTAAGTAATGCATATTCAAAGGGAACTCTTACATCACTATGAAGGACAATCCTCATACCACTTTTATCATTTCTACTAGCTTTGCCGATATAGAGCTCCCATTTTGTTCCCCATTTGAAAAGGATTTCTTTAAATATTTTTGTTGGGTCTTTAACACTATTCAGCTATTTTGGAAATAATTATTCTGAGATGAAATTTGCTATGGCTTATGCTTTAATTGGCACCCTTGAGTGATATGTGAGGCCATAGTGTCTCAATTTTATATACTAACATAACATATTCCCAGAAGTCTCTAGTTTATGTAGAGTATATTGTTAAGGCTTTTTTGTTACTACCACTCCTTGATGGGCTTATAAATACACCTTGTATTTTCTACATGATAAGAGAAAGGTGTAGGTTAACTAATTAATATGGGGTAGTTTAATTCTTCCCCTTGAAAGACTTTGCTAAAGTAATAAATGAGCTTCTATACTCCTGCTTCCTCTCTGATAAAAAAAACTATTATATGTGGCAAGATAGAGAGGCAGATCAAGACTTCTTCACTTGGTAAGGGTTTGCCTAGGATTTACTCTGATGCCTGAAAAACTTTAAGGTCTTTAAAGTCCTTTTGATAGTCATCGATCCATTTGAAGGCAACATCTTTCCCGTCTTTTTGAACAATGGTAGATATTTTTCTATAGACTTAGACATAAAACAATTCAAGGCCATCAATCTTCCTGATAGTATTTGAACTTCTTTGACATTCTTTGGTTGGGTGTCAAGAATGGTTTTAACCTTATCCTAGTTAGGTTCAATCCCTTTCTCACTCACTTTATAACCCAATAACTTTCCTTATTGTATGAAGAAAGCACACTTCTTTTGGTTAAGCTTCAAGCTGAAATGATTCACTACATTAAATACCCCTCTCAAGTCTTTAATGTACTCATCAGAGCTTTTACTTTTTACTATCATGTCATCAATATAAGCCTCCACATTTTGACCTAACTTTTGATGATCTTGTTAACCAACCTTTAATAGGCTGCCCTTACATTTTTAAGATTAAAGGATATTGAATTGTACCACCAGGTCCTTTTTTTTAATGATAAATGATGTATTCTCTTCATTTTTCACATGGATCTAAAGATAACCCTACTTCACATTTAGTGAAGGTAGGTATTCGTACCTCACAGTTGAGTTTACCGATTTGTTTATTATAAGGAGAGAATAAGAATCTTTAAGTTAAGATTCGTTGAGGTCCGTGAAGTCCACACACATTTTATAGCTTATATTAGGTTTTTTTTACCAACACCACATTTGTTATCCATTTGGGATATTGGAGTTCCCTAACAAACTTTACTGCCATAAACTTGTCTATTTATTATTCCATTACTGCTTGCCTCTTCATCTTGAATCACCTTTTCTTTTGCTTAACAGGTTTGATGGATGGATCAAGATTAACCGATGGGTATTCACCTCTGCACTAATTCTAGGAATCTTTGCAAAGGTCTAAGTAAATTGCCCTTTATTTCCAGAGAGGAATGACTTTCTTCTACCTTCCCGTCTTCAGGTAAATTTTCATTCACTTATAAGCATTTTTCTAAGTTTTTGTCTATCCTAAAACTTTTTAGCCTTTTTGTCGGCTTCATTCTCTAATCTTCTACATATTAATATCTTTGTGCCTCTACTATCATACACTCCACTTCTATTTCAATGTAAATGACACTCTTTCTCTTGCGATTTTATTATCCTTCATACTTTAGTTTTAATGTCCCGTAGACAAGGAACCCAGTCCCATCTGGCAAAGGGACTGACTCTGTATTTTTTAACATTGGTTGTGGCATCCATGTCATAGGGAAGTGGTCTTCCCAAAGAGCATTATTAGATAAGGGAATTTTCACTACATAAAATAAGGCCATGACTATCACACATCTTAGGGACTGTCCGCATGGTAAATGAAAATTTGATGTACCATGCGACTGATATCACTTTAATGTTTAAGGTCTTCACCAGGTTTGTTAAATTTTTCAGATCTGATTGTTGCATTCCCATCTTTCTAAAAGCTTTGAAGGAATGGAGGATTCTGGAGCTCCCATCATCTACTAGGATTCTCAGAATAGTAAAATTGTAATGATTGCTTGTATTGCTATTAGCTTTAGCCAAGGGGGTATACCACCTCTTTCCCTTTGGCCATTACTTCTGACCTTTAAAATAGATAAACTCTAGAGTTTAATGTTCACGAGATATGACTTTCTCATTGTTATTACTCACCAAACTTCTTTCCACCACTCCCCTACTCATGTGAGGCTAGTAATATTACTCGCTGACTTGTCATTAATCACTACTTTTTCTTTATCTCCCTAATCTTTGATAATCCTCTTAAGCACCTTTATTTGGTAAGTCTTTATATTTCTTCTAGAAATAAGTGAAAGTATTTGTTGTTTGCCTATGTGTATTCTAAAACTTACAAAGCTTCTTTTTGCCTCTTATCTTGGGGTCTCGCTTGACTAGGAATATTCATATTTTCTTTAAATTCTTCAACATAGTTTTTGACTACTTATTTTATGTCTTAAGGATTAAGGTGGCATAATTCTCCTACCATTTTCTTCTACTCTTTGAGATTTGGAACTTTGACAGGTTCTTTATTCTGTCTGCTCCCTTCGAGTGTGATTTTCCCTACGCTTACTTTTTTCTTTACTTGGTCTAGCTTTAATAAATTCAGCTTGGCTATCATCCTCGCTTTAATCTCCTCTTCGCTCTTCCTTTCTCTGGGTTTCGCATATTTCATTTTTATTTAACCCCTCACATTGCCCCCAATGACAAACCTTAATCTTCTTGTATTCCTTCGTTCAACCTCTACTTGTGTCTCTTCGACTCCTTATGGGGTTTGAAGTAGAAGCCATATGCCTATCGTCCCATGGAAAGCATTTAGACCACAAAGACCCTCTGCTCTTTTTGTGTGAATAAGAACATGAGCTAGAAATTATAGATAGAGACAAAAGAATGACTTGCTCATTCTAAGTTTTGGTATTTGTAATTTATCTTTTTCCTTTATTATTTTCCACTCTTGAGAATCAAATTAGAAATTTTAAAAGCAATTACACTTTTAGTTTTGGTATTTCCACACTTTTTGTAATACCATAATAATTGAATCTAAAATTATATTAAGAACATAATAATTTTATTTAAGAAATTTTTTTTGAAATAAAAAATAATTCTATTGATTCAATTCAGTAATACATCAATAGAAACATAGATACAAATTCATTAAAACCATAAAGGGTTAAACAACACCCAGGTTAAACTATAATGAAACAACTTCATGCATATAATTTGATAATAGTATAATGACTTGAATACCTATGATTTCAGCTCTGCATCATACTGACGATCATAATCTGATTCATTATCTCTGACAGTTCAAAATATGTATTGCCGTTTGAATCACAAACACAAAAATAAAAACGACAGAGAATGACAGAAAGTCCTATAGAATGAAAAAATCACAAATGACAAAACAAACAAAATAGAAATTTAAATCTAAATGGATTAACTATTTATTTTGAAAAATAAATAAAAAGAGGTATATGTGGGTGATTTCAAGCCAAAAAAGGCTAAAAATCACTCCTCTTTACTTAATAAAGTTAGGAGACTAGAAAAAGATTTGAGAGAAAAGGAGATCATGTTTTTTTTTTTTTACTTATTTTTATTTAAGAACTTGGATATCACTACTTAAATAACTTTATTATCAAGAAAAAAAGAAGTTACAAATTATATTGAAAAAAATAAAAAGAAAAAGTCATAAATTTAAAACATAGAAAGTATAAAAGTTTTCAAAGGATAAATTTTTTTAATACAAAGGTTATTTGAGATAATATTTCCTAATTTATCCATATTTTTTCTCATTTTCTCCTAATTTTTTTCTTTTATTTAGCTTTATTTCAATTGCTAGATTAAATTTATAATTTAAATCTTATACACATACATTTTAATTTTTTAATCTATCTTTTATTTGATTTTTTTTCTTATGTAATATGATTAAAGTTTAATTTTTAGTTTGAATAGTATGATTATACTTTTCTTATTTACTCTATATAAAAAATAACTATTTATCTAAATATATTAATTTATATAAACATGTAATTTGCTTAATTTTGCATGAACCCATTTGAATGAATATTCTAAATGGAAAAAAATTAAGTCTGCAATATCGTGTGAATAATCCTACTAGTCCTAAAGAAACAAAATAGAGAGAGAAAAAACTCTAAATATCTTGTAGTAATAAACATTTATGGCAAAGAGCCATTTTTTGAGTGACAATTACATAGTCATTGGATCATATAGTTATGTGGTCCAGGACCTAGAAAAAGAAAAAAAAGCGCTTTGACTCTTTTTTTCTGCAGCTATTTTTTCTCCAAATCTATTTCTTTTGTTTTTTCTCTCCTTCTCTCTATCATTATCTACATCTCCTCTCTCCCTCTCAATAATATTTCATTATCGATTCTCTATTTTTATAAAAATTTGATTTTGCTAATCGTTGAACTCAAGTCGTAAATATAATTTTACAATTCCTGTTCTTTTTTTTTTCATCAATTGCTATTTTCTTTTTCATTCAATTTGTTACTAGTAATAGTTGAATTGAAATGGTAAGAAGTTGATGTTGCAGTGAGTACGTTAGTGGCGGACGAATTGGAGAAGATAGTCAATTTGGATTGAGATTGTTCTAATGAATATGAGATAATCCTCCCCCCATTCTCTCTCTTTTCGGCTTAAATTAATTGTCATGCGTGTAGATTTGTTGTTTAGATTTTTAAAATTTTCATTTGAATTTTATATATCAAAAATAGGATTTAATGTTATATATTCAATTTATAGTTTGTAAAAAAATCTTAGGGATTTGATTTTTTAAAACTTTTCATCTAAAGTTTTAAAGACATTTTTCTATTATGTTTTTTGTTGGATTTAAAATTTGTATGAACTTCTTTGATTATACCAATTCAAGTGCTTTCAATTAATAATATTATTAATGTCATGTTTAACATCAGGTGTATATCTAATGTATTATTCAAATATATCCAATGTACTATTTTGATTATTATTAATATATAATTTGAACACATATAATGTATATATACCTCTGATATATACTTTGGATAATTATCTTATAAAAAAAGTACTTTTTAAAACATTTAATTTATAATATAATTCAAAGATATAATGCATATTTATATTTTTCAATAAATAATTTAGATATATGTATAATGATATTTCTGATATTTTAATGTATAATTCACACATGTATAATGTATATTTATATTATTTTAATGTATATTTCGCACATATAATGTATATTTCTATTTTTCAATAAATAATTCAGACATATATATAATGAATATTTATATTATTTTAATATATAATTCACACATAAATAATGTATATTTTTTAATGTATAATTCTGATGTACAATATATGATTTAACATAAAAATTATAAAATAATATAATATGAATACAATATTCAGATGTAATGTGAATGTATAATTAATAGAAGGTGAATGTCAAATAAATATAACGTAAATGTGTAATGAATATTCATTATGTTGAGGGTATCGAACTCACAACCTATTGGACTAAAAACTAAGAACTAACCATCTCATTTACAACTATTTAATTTGAAATAAAGATGCTCGCTTACCTATCTTATCTACAACTATTTAATTTGAAATTAAGACAAGTGCTTACTTATATTAATTTTCATGCATATCTCTAGCTGTGGGCCCTGTACCACACAGTTGGATTGCATAGTCCATCAACCATGTAAAAAATTGCCCCATTTTCTCCGTGATTGTTTAATTTCAGAAGTGACATACTTCAAAGTGTTCAATACTATGCGACCTTTTCTTTGTAATAATGAACATAGTTGATTATTAAGTAGACCTAAGACCTTAAAGACTTGGAGCAAGTCAATGGAATAGATTGGTATCTCTGAGAAAAAGTGTGTGAGAGAGAAGTAAATGACAAGGAAAATCATATAACTTCACATTTTCATAATTCAATTGCTTTATAAATTAATCTAAATTGAAAATTCTTATTAATAATTAGTGAACTTATATTGGTCAGTGTGTAACTTGGTTTGTTCGGGTAAAAAGTTTAAGTGATCACTAACATTTATTTATTTTTCTATTTTGATCACTAATTTTTTATTTTTTTTTTATTTTAATCACCAACTTTCTATTTTATTACACCGACAGATCACTAAAAGCTTTCATGATCAGAAATCTAATGTGTCATGCTTACATAGTCGACACATGGCATGCCACGTCAGCTCCTAGTCGACACATGGCATGTCACATGTCATGCCACATCAGTTCCTAGTCAACATGTGTCATGCCACATCAGAATTCCGGCCATGAAACCTCCTAGTGACTTGCCGGTGCAATAAAATAGAAGGTTAGTGATTAAAATGAAAAAAAAAATCAAAGATTAATTATCAAAATGAAAAAATAAATAAAAGTTAGTGATCCCTAGTACTTTTCACCCTGGTTTGTTCTTTCTTTCCTCCTTTGTACCCATTCTTTAGTTCTTAAAAAAATGGATTAAGAACATATTTACGGTACTTGAGAGATTCCAATAAAAAAAATACATATACCAAGTAAGAGTTATGAGTCAACACTATCTTAAAAAGGTTCTGATATAATTTAAATTTAATATTTTAATTATAAGATAATTGATCAGACAGTGAAAATGAATATATATATATATATATATAGTTGGGATCTAATGATAATCCATTAAAATAAGAACCATGAGATAATTATCAACCACATGATCCTTAATTTTAAGAACTAATCTATGGTTCAGATTAAATAAAAATCAATACCCTCTCACATGTCATCCAAAATCACGTTCAAAAACTTCATCTCGCAAAAATCAAAATATGTGAAGCTTCTCTGAGATCACGTTCCGCAATCACGTGAAGCTTGCAAAATCATCTACTTCATCTACTTCTCTGAGATCATCGAGATCATCTACTTCGTCTCTATTTTCAAAAGCCATTTCAAGTTTCTTCGATCTCCTTCTTCAACATTTGTGAAGGTTAGTAATAGAGGTGTTGTTTGGTTTTGAGATGTATAGATAGAGAGAGAAGTGTTGAGTTGCATGAGATGTATATCCTTGTATATTCATGTTAGATAGAAAGAGAAGTTTTGTTTAAGTTTTTATAAAGTTTGGTTTCATTTTTTATAAAATTTGGTTTCAAACTATTGAAAGTTTGGTTCCTTTAGTTAAAACATTTTATATCGATTTTTATAAAGTTTTGTTTCAATTATTCAAAAGTTTGGTTTCCTTTAGTTAAAACATTTTATATCGATTTTTATAAAGTTTTGTTCAATTATTCAAAAGTTTGGTTTCAGCAGCTTAAAAGTTTGGTTTCAGATTCATAAAATTTGATTTCAGTTTTATTAAAAGTTGTTTCAGATTCATAAAAGTTTGGTTACAATTTTTTAAAAGTTTAGTTTCAATTTATTAAAAGTTTAGTTTCAGATTCATAAAATTTGATTTCAGCTTTATATTAAAGTTTGGTTTCAGTTTCTTAAAGTTAGATTTATCTTTTAAAAATTTTAGTTTCTTAAAAACTGACCACAAAATCTTCTTTGACTAGAATGATCTTTTATGCTCGATTTGTGAGTGTTGCAGGGAAATCTTCCAAGATGCGCCTAGCGACGAATTTGAAGTGTTCATCAGAGAGATTCAATATAAGCTCGTCGGAGGCCTTTGTTGTACTTTACTCTCTATCATATGCTACTTCTCTTTTGATTTTTTTTTTCTTTAACTCTCTTATGATATGATTCCTTTCTCCCGTCTTCATCTTCATACATCGGAAGCAACAAGGAGAAAGGGAAAAAAAAAGAAACTTAAAGACAATAATACCCTTTATTAAGTTAGAAATATAAATACATCCTTTAACTTGATTGAAATTATCAAAAGTACAATTAATGAAGTATGTGATGAACATTTTTCATTTGTTTTAAATTTTTTCAATCGTTGGATAAGATCAAATGAATGGACAAATTTAATTTAAAAGTTCTCATTTGGTTCTCATTTCTCATTTGATGCTAATATATATATATATATATATATAGCTACAGTTTTGGCGAAAAAAACCCATCGAGCTACTATGATTTGAAATGTGTGTATTAGATAATTGAGATAATCTAAACATATTATTATTATTATTATTATTATTATTTGAAACCATATATATATATATATTGATGAGTATCTAAATATATTATTTTTTAGAGAAAATAAAAATTTTATTAATAGATAATCATACGACATCTATAGTTGAGATCAAATTCAAAAAAAAATATAAATTTAAAATATTAGAAATCAATTTTTTGAAAAAGCTAATTAGCGAAAAAAAATTTGGCGCTGTGGAACTGCTTCCATGTTGCTGTATTCCAAATCACACTTTTCTCTCGAAAGATCTTGCTACATCCATGAATTTCTTGATCAAAGAAGAAGATCCGCAGTGGAACCAAATCCATATCTATCTTGTTCAAAATTTTAAAAAAAAATTCTCAAAAAGTAAGAGACAGTCACACCTATACATCAAAAGATATGAAGAACTAATTCTCATAATCAGAGAGACAAACTTTATTGAAAAATTAAATGCTAAAAAATTAAATTACACGATGAAATTGAAAATCTTGAGACTTACTATCAGGATTAAACGCTGATAGTAACCCCTTCAAGGAGGCTGAGGTTTTTTCTTTTTTAAGGAGGCTAGATTTTTTTCGAGTATCTAAATATATTATTATATTAAAGAATATATGTTGTTTTTATAAGGTTAGATACTAATTTACAATATGCTTTTGAATAATTTGTAGCATGTGGAATGTTTATTGATAGGGATTTGTTTTGAGTGTACTTTAATTATATATTAACTAGTAAGAGAACCCGCACAATGTTACGGGATTATTTTTCTCATTTATTGATAACATCTCCCTTAATCAGGACGACCCTGGGCTATGATAGTGGCCTTCATCCAGTTGGAAAACTCGGACCTTGAGTTTGAGCTAGTGACAAAGGAGGTCAAACTCTCAACTTCAGATAGACAAGAGCTCGAATCGACAGGAGTAGATGAGCATGACTAAGATTAAACTCGTATTGTCCTAAATATGGACACCGAGTGAGGGGTGGGGTGAATTGGTGTTTATAAACTTTTATAAATTTTCAAACAAGTTTATCAAATTTTAAAGTTTGAAAATCTTTTTCAATTGATTAGCAATCAATAACATAAAATGATTGAGGTTAAGAAACTTGTGTGTGTAAAGAACTAATTTCAAATCATCAATTCATAAAGAAAAACAAAACATTCAAATTAAATAATAAATAAATAGAGAAAGAGTAAAGAATGCTTAGTTATAGTGATTCAGAGTCCTCCTCCAATGTCCACTTTCTCAATCCAACTGATTGAGGTTCCACTATCTTCATTTTGAAGCCTCCAAGCTTCTAGTTATATGGGATTTCTCCCAAATACAACGATTGGAGTGTACTACTCCCAATCAAGTATTTTTATAAGAGTTTCAAGTCAAAAGACTTGTTTAAGTGAAAGCCAAGCTAAAAATTTTCTTAAACCTAAAGATTACAATGAGAACAAGGGTTTAAGAAAATGTGAAAAGATTGAGCTTTAAGAACAATGACAGCAAGAGAAAATGTTGATAATCTTAATAGAATAGAATTCTTGTTATTTTGACTTTTTTTATTAAGGTTCTTTACATACTTGTTCCAACCTAGGGTTAAAAACACCTCTCCAATGTTTAAATTATACACATGATGTCATTGTGTTCAGTTACTGTTAGTAGGATATGGGCGCATAGCCTTGCTTCAATACGAGTATATCTAGTTGTTGAATTTGAAATAAATAGCCGTTGAAGTCAATACCGGGGTATGCTCCTATGTGAATATGAGCGTATCCAAAAAATCCAAAATTCCCAATCTTTACTAGACTGGCATACGAGCATATAGATATATCTTTATATGGGCGTATCCAGATGCCCTAGAAGTCTAGAACCATTATGTACTGGCATACAGGTGTATAAAGCCTTATTTATTCGGTCGTATGGATAATTTGCATATGGGCGTATCCTAGTGTTTCTGCATTTTTCAATAACACTTTGATTCTAAAATATTTGTTTGTACATTCAAAGTGTATAGGCACATTTTTTAAGTCTCAGAAGTATACATTAATGCATTACGCTCATTATAAGCTCAATTGAATGAAATTTTGACAAACACATTCCAATTTAACAAATAACTACACTAACGGTTTTGGAATCATCAAAATATGAAGGACAACAATCTCTCCCTTTTTATGATGACAAAACCTTAGTCTAGTTTCAAACAAAAAATAATGAAATGCTATAATACTAAACATAAAGCCTTTGTCAAAATTTTATGCAAAAATTTGGCATTACTCCCGTTATCGGTATGCCAACATTTTTTATGAAAAAAATTGTATTAAAAAAATTGTTTTTACAAACAACGCAAACTTCATTTTACCAAGCAAAAGCTTGGATGCAATATATATACATAAATCAATTTAAATTATCAAGCAAAAAATTGTTTACCATAAATTTGCTTAAAATAGTACAAATTACTCAAAATGTACCTAAATGGCAATATCAATAATAATCAATTCATAACTCAACAATATCAAGCCATATTATTAATATCAAACAATATATAAGG
>CAOJBK010770656.1:0-11059 GCA_948294925.1 Codiaeum variegatum | reverse complement strand
TCAAGAACAACCAGAAGTCATGGGAGTCTTTCCTTGGTTACCCAAGTTAATGAATCCTTTCTTGGTTAAACACTTATCCTAACATACCACTGATTATGGCCACCACATGCCATATACCAATACGTGACTATCATTGGTATGTAAGCAGTAACAAACCATAGCCACCAATATGTCAGATAACTTGTCACCTCAAGTCTAAGGATTATATGCCCAATTATGATCTAGATGATGCAATATTGACTACTAGGTAACAACCCATGTATCCATCATCTAATGTCATTGTTTAACTTACTCATCTCATGAGTGTCCACTTGTTTTTATGACATCACATGTCTGTAGTGTGAGACTCACTACCTCCATAATAGTAAGCATCCAATACTCATCATGATAACAACAGAGGTGATGTTCTTCTGGATTAATGGCGTCCCTACTAATAATCCTATGACCATGAACAACTTTTAAAGCATCTGTTAAAAGGGAAATCTATCACTCATGTTCTTAAACTCTTTAAGAATATATTCCCTATAGAATACTTAAGGGACATATATATGTTTGATATAAGGAATGTTTTTCACTTAAAGAACATATATACATAAGCCAGTTAAGGTTTTCGTTTATATTCACATGCTGAGTGTAAGCTCTAGGGTATTCACTGCCAACAAATATAATGGTAGGAATTTCTAATTCAAAATGAGAGCAAATAAGTAGATGAAATTACCTAATTTACGTATCCCTTCCAGCCTATAATTTCTGGAAATGAGCTTCCACCACTGTTGTTAGTCGTCGGAGATGATTTAGCCTTGTCTGTCATGCCCAAGCTTCGCGCCGCCATTATTGCTGGAAGGAGGCTTCACCAGAAATGGTGAAATGGAGCTTGGGTTTCCCCTAAGCTGCTAGGGCTACTGGGTCGAAGATGAGGGAAGAGAGGAACATGTTTTCTGGTGGTTTGAGGAGAGCAGTGGATGTTTGTCAGTTGTGATGGTGGTCGGAGAAGAGGGTAGGAACGACTACCGGTGAAGTAAATGGCTGAAGGAGAGGTTCAGGGAGAGGAAATGGGGATTATGTGAGCTCGGGAATGGAGTTTGATGGTGGCTGGGCTTGGTCTAAGATTAGAGAAGTGGGCGAGGGGCTACGTATTTGCAGAGATTGGGAAAATGGCTGAGGGAGCTGGAATCGATTATGGTTCTGTTCTGGCATTCGAGATGTTAAAGAACAGTGAAGAAAGGTTTTGGGTTGGAGCTCAGTTAGATTTTTGAAAGGGAAAAGGAATTTTGGGGTTGTGAAGATCAATTTCAATGGCTATTTGTGGTGCTGCCATGCAATTTCAAGGAGGCTGTGAAGGTAGTTTTGGAGCTCTGTGCAAAAATTGAAGGAGAAAGGGATGCTGCGATTTTTGGGATTTGATTTTGATGAAGAAAAAGGGTAGAAAAATAGGAAAATTTAGGGATTTTTGTTCTGTTTTTTCTTGGGTTAAAAGCATTGTTGATTACTAAGGCTTGATGGTAATTCTATTTCAGTCACTAACTTTTAATTTTTTTTTCATTTCAATTACTAATGTTTAATTTTCATTCCACCAGCAGATCACTAAAACATTCATGCTATCGAAAACTGGCGTGGCATGACATGTGGCAAAAAGTTGCTGACATATGATGACTCATCATTAGACACATCATTTAAAAACACCATGTCATCACACCACGAGTAATATGTTTTCAAAATTAAAAAAAAAAAACAAAAGAAAAATTAAGAGCCAATGAGAGTTAACTACCTAGCATCCCACTTACTCTCCCCTTGATTTGGAAATCTGAGAAACCCTATTTCCTTTGTCCTTCACTGTCGTTCACCTATTTTTCCATTTCCACTTACTTTTCTTCAACAACAACTATCTCTCTCTATCAATCTCAAAACCCAAAATCTCCACCATCCTTAAACAAATCAATATCACTCGATTTCTTACTCTTCACTTTAAGCTCCACATCTCCAAAAACCTTTTTGTACTTCAAAAAATTATCCCAATGATTCTCCTCATCTTTCCAATTAAACTCATCTTTAGATTCTCATCTTCTACTTTACACCTAAGTACTGATGTCATATGTTCTGCACCTTAATCGACACATCCCACCAATACCACTTGAATGAGAAACTAGTTGAGTCTTGCAGATGGTGCACTGAGTTGACATGGTCGGCAATCGGTCGAAACTTCTTTTCCCTAGTTTTGAGCTTAGATAAAGTGCCTAAAGTGAGTAGATCAGAGTATTTGCTCAAAAGGGTTTGTTCCTCTAGTTTAGACCATTTCTTTCTTTTCATTTTGAAGATTTTGGGTTTGCAGGATTTATCTAAGGATCTCTTTAATTTTCACTTTAGCATTTCCTCCATTTTCTCAAGAAACAAACAAACTCAAGTCATCATGCAATTAACAAAGCATAAAATAGTCTACTCTCGGTCAAACATCTTTCACCAATAGCTCTAAAGGAAGCATCTTCCAACAAAAATTAAACAACAAAACTGAATATACAAACCCAATTCAAGATCCCTTCATAATTTTCTTTAAAGAAAAATTGTTCTATGACAAACCCATTTGCATAGTTTGAATCTTTTGCAGTTTAATGATTTGGGTTTGCATAAAAAGATCAAGAAAACAGTTGATCCAAGCTTTATTAACTTATTGAAATTCAAGATTTGAGGAAATGAAGACTTACATAGAAGAATAAAAAAAAAAGCCAGATGAATATGTTTATGCAAAAGGAAAATAGAAAGTAGTGTATTAAATTAATAATTAGTATGAATAATTTTATTTGAAGATATAGTATTAAATTTTTGTTATTAATTTTATTTTTTGAATTTCATTTTGGTTTGTGTAGATATTAATGCATAAACAAACATTAATGACATGTGTCCCTTCGATTCATTCCATCGGCAGAAGGGGCGAGGTAAGTGGAGTCTCAGGTGGTTAACTCTCATGGCCTCTTAATTTTTTTTTTTTTTAAATTCAGAAAACATATTAAATGAGGCGTGTTGACATAGCATTTTTTAAATAATGTGTCATTATATCTCAACAACTTTTTGTCATATATTATGCCATATCAACTTTTGATGGTCTGAATATTTTAATAATCTATGAATGAAATAAAAATTAAATATTAATAATTAAAAAAAATTAAAAGTTAATAATTAAAATAAAATTATTATCAAACTTTAGTGATCATCAATTTTTTTCCATGAAGAAGGAGAGTTTATTTTTTTATTATTTTCTTTTTTCTGTTTCTTTTCTTTATAATTGGCCTCCAAAAATTTTTGGCTCCCCATTAATTTTTTTTCTCCCCTCCTTTTGTTTTAAAAATGGCCTGGTATTTCTACCCTACAATTTAGGGGTTAGAGTCCGTTTGATATTGAATTTGTCATAAGGACTTTTAAATAAAAATATTTATATTTTATTAAAAAATGCTTTCAAAGACTTTTATTTCTAAAAGCAAGTAAACTAATATTTTTCTAAAAAGTAATTTTTGAAAAAATAATTTTAGAAAAAAAATTTAAATCATTCAATTAAATAAAAAAAATTTAAATATTTTTTACAATTTTTAATAGCAATATTAAATAGACCCTAAGAAGATAAAAATTAGGATATCAATGTAATTTTTTGATATATTTACTTAAAAGCTAAGCATTTTTGGATAAGATCAAAAATGGTTTTTTATTTTTATTTTTATTTTTATTACTATATTTTTGAAAAGAAAATTCTATAAATCCTTGAAATAAATATCTAGATATTTTTTAATGGAATTTTCTAGATTTTAAAATGGACTTGGATATTTTTAAATTAAATTTGAGTTATAAAAAGAATGGACTTAAATTAATTTGGATTTAAAGTCTATATCCGATAAAATTAAAAATAAAAATTAATTAAAATGATGTTAATTAAAATTCATCATTTTATTTTTTAAAACTTTTCTTTTTCTAATTTTTAGAAACATAAATAAAATTAAGTTTAAAATTAAATTTAAAATTCAATTTTTAATAAAATTAGGTAAATTTGCTAAAAATTTATAAAAATGGATAAAATCACTAAAATTTGAAAATTAACGAATTTATAAAAAAATGTCAAAATTTTAACGAATCGTTAGTCAAAATACAGTGTCAACACAAGGATGCTCCAAACTTTCACAATCTCCCCATTCCCTAATCTCCATCTAGTACCTAATAAGAGTACATCCTTAGCAGTCCATATACTTCTCCAAATATAACTAGGATTATGTCCTAACTCTGCTTGCAAAAAATTACCATTGGAAAAATATTTAGCTTTGTAAACCTTTGCAACTAGAGAATTTGGATTAACTAAAAGACGCCATGTTAGCCTCATATGGTTTAGCAATCTGATTTTGATGATCACAAAACTGATTGATATGTTTAAGTTCATTAACATGAATTATGCAGGTCAAAACTAAGTACTTAGGTCCATTAAACAGTCAGACTTCAGTAGCATCGACAGACAGATCATCAGCTGCCTAAGTGACTAGAGTTAGTTACATAACTAGATCCATTAGGTGTCTAATAGAAGATAAGTATTAGTTAAAATGTAAAATGGATCGGTACTAGCACTCTCGTGCATGAAACAAATCATTTTTTAAAAATTAAAATTTTCATGCATTGATTATTTAATTGTTCAGGCCACTAATTTGAGGAATCAGGTCACAGACTTGTTAAGGAAGAATATTTCTTGACTAAATGCATGAATTGAACTAAACTTACTGAACTTTTTCATATCTGGTTTAGTTCCAACGGCTAGGAAGCTGTCAAGATTGAAAAGCCTGATTTTTAGCAAAAAGTAAATGTCAATCAGACACATCATGATTGACATATAACTGTTAAGGAAGCTGTTTTACATTATTTTATTTCTACCTCTCTAACAGCTATTTTATTAAAAAATTCTCTATAAATACCATTCAAATCTTCACATTTAAGAGGGGAAGTAAGAGGCCATTAATGAGAATTGAGTGATCTTAAATTTTCAGATTTTTCAAGAACAAAAATTATTTTTAATCATTCATCTTGAAGTCATTTTTCATCTCTTCTCTCAACAAGTTTTGAAGAATTTATTAAGCATTTATTTTTCATCTCAAGTAAGCATTTATTTCAAATCATTTGAACTTGAGTTATTCATTATAAATTCTTTCATCATAACATGTTCTTTGAACATTCATTTATATTGATCCATTATAGGATATGTTGTAATAAATATTTTCTTTTCTTTTGTATTTTTCATCTGAACTGGCTGTAAAGGTTTTCAGGCACCTAATTAAGCTTGTGGCTGTATTAGGGTTGTTATAGCTGCCTAATTGAAAGTCTATGAGAGATCCATCTATTCATGAGAATGGATGAGAGGTTTTCAGAAGCCATAGCAAAATTCTGAGGGACTGGAGTAAGGGTTTATTTCTCCTGGGTTACGTCCCTAGTCAGTTAGAACTGTAAAAGTTTTGCTCTAGCCAATTGAATAGATCTAACTAGTGGAATTCTCAAAACTGTAGGTTTTAAGGACTGGATGTAAGCATTGGTGTTGAACCAGTATAAATCGTTGTGTTGTTTCTATTTCAATCACTTGCATTGCATTAGGTCCCTAATTGAGTGCGCTAAAAGTAAAAACATATATACATTTTGCTAAGTTATTCTGTTAAACTTCTTATCTATGTTTAAAACTCTCATTTTCTCATCAATTAGTAAGCCTTTCAAACCCAAGAAAATTTAGGCTCGTAATCAACTCTATCAGGAAACTAACCATAAGTACTGGCTTACTGATGTAAGTATCTTCAAGGTGCTAGCAGCACAGCAAGATATTTGTTCAGTTTGCTTCAGTCTTTATCAGTAGCTGAACATCCTCAGTAGCATTTAGAAAAATTTGATAATTAGTTTAGCTCAAGCACCTAATATAAATAAAATAAAAGATGTGAAAATGTCAATTCACCCCCCTATTGGATGCCTGATCGCACTCATATGTCACCCTTGCCTAGATAGTAAAGCAAGATTAAAAGCTTGCATATCCCTAAAACCCAGACTTCCCTCTTCTTTCTTTTTACATAGCTTGGACCAATTTAACCAATGAATTTTTCTATGACCTTCTAAATCATACCCCACCAAAAGGAATTTAACATTTGCTCAAGCTCTTCACACACACAAACTCGAAATAAAAACACACTCATACAATAAGTTGGAATAGCTTGAGCAATAGACCTAATAAGAACAGCTCTCCTCGCCCTAGATAACAGCTTATTTTTCCAACCTTTATTTTTTCCCATAACCTATCCCTAAGGAATCTAAAAATGACTTTTTTAGAACGACCAACTAAAGAAGCAAACCTAAGTATCTACCCATGTCCAAGCTATGATGAATTCCCCAAATTTCCTTTATTTCCAATTGTTTATCCATATGAACATTGGAACTAAACATAATACCAGACTTTTGAAAATTAACCACTTGCTTTGAAACTGTCTCATAATTATTTAAAATATTCTGAACCACTCTAACTTCACTCTCTCTAGTCTGAAAGAAAAGAAAAAAATCATCAACAAAACATAAATGAGACACCCTAGGACCATTCCTGTTGACACGATAACCCCTCAACCCACCACCCTTCTTAACCCTTTTAATTATAGAGAACAAAAACCTTCAGCACACAATAAAAAAAAAGATAAGACGATAAAGTATCACCCTGTCGAAGCCCCCTCCTAGGTCTAATGGGACCCACTTCTTCTCCATTAACCAAAACATTATACTCAACTGTAGTGACATATAACATCACCCACCCAATCCACTACTCACTGAACCCCATCTCCCTCATCACCCTCTCTAAAAAGACCCAATCTACCCTATCATAAGCTTTACTGATGTCAAACTTCAAAGCTACCTCTCCCTCCCTTCTTCTAGTTTTTCTTTTCAAACAATGAAAAACCTCCCCTGCTACAATAATATTGTTAGAAATAATACGACCTGGTACAAAAAGCAGACTGGTTTTCCAATATGAATTCAGGTAAGGCATTTTTCAAATGGTTTGTAAGGAAGTTGGCTATTATTTTGTATAAGACATTACATAAAGAAATGGGACAATAATCTTTCATATCAATTGGGTCATCATTTTTTGGGATTAATGCAATAAGAGTGTTGTTTAAAGATAAAGGAAATGATTTTGAAGAAAGCCATGACATACCCGACTAATAAATATCCTTTCCCAAAAGGTGCCACTATTTTTTAAAGAAGCAGGGACTCAAGTCATCCGGACCCACAACTTTGTCATTGTGCATTTCCTTTACTGCCAATGTGAATTCATCATAGGTAAAAGGAGCATCAAGCTTCATATTTCCTTCAACTAAAACCCGCCTCTAAAAACCCACTTCAATCGAAGCCTCATTATCAAACAAAACAAGAAAGTAGCTCATTACAACAACCCAAATGTCCTACTATTCAACCAATCAAACCCCCTTTATATTTTCTAAGAAATTAATTCGAATCTTTTTACGTCTTACCAAAGCTGTAGCATGAAAAAAATTCATATTAAGATCACCCTTCTTCAACCAAAAAATTTTAGCACATTGTTTCCAATAATTGTCCTCTTGGTCTAATAATCTAGAGAAATTTCTCCTCTCCCTAAAATATTCTATAGCTGAAGCATCGTCAACATATTCCCTAAGAGAATATAATTTTATTTTAGATTCCTGAATCTATTTTTTGAATTTTCACATAAAGTTGCGCCCCTATATCTTAATTAACGAAACACAATAATCCAACCTATCCTCAAACAGCCTTCCATTTGAATTGTCCCACCATAAATGAAAATTGATCATAAATTCCTCTTCTTACAGCCACATATTCTCATAACGGAATCGACAAGAAGAAGAAGCTCAAATTTGGTGAACCATTTCAAGTAAAATAGGGGCATGGTCTAAAGAAAAGGAAATTAAATTAGTTAAAGTGATACTATAAAACTTGGAATGCTAGCTTACAAATGCAAAAGCTCAATCCAGATGCTTACTAACCCAAAATGGGGTACCCCTGCTTCACTCCCACATGTATTGGTAACCTTGAAGACGAATTTCATGAAGATCACACTCAGTTATAGCTTGTTTAAACCCTTCATAGCACCAATTTGGATGGTCAACACCTCCCCGCTTATCATCTGCACTAAGAAAATCATTAAAATCTCTGATAATGCACCAAGGAATCTGGAAAATAGAAGCTAAATAATGTAATAAATCTCAACTATCTTTACATCTGCCACTATCAGAATAAGCATAAAAATCTGTTAAACACTAGTCCTCCTGTCCCTCACTTTTTACTATAATATCAATGAAGTTGTTTGAATAGCCCAACAAGACACACGATACAGGCTTCCTCCATAGCAACGAAATCCCCCTCCTCTTCCCAAATGATCAGCAGTAATTTTTTCATTGAACCCCAACCAAACTCATCTCTTCTATTCTAGCTTCAAACGATAAAGTCTCGATAAAAAAACAGAATCAAAGGTTTGTGTACATGAACCAACTTGCCCAAATTCTTAATTGCTTGAGACTAACTTAAGCCTCGACAGTTCCAGCTCAAGCAATTCATAATTCTTAGCGGGTATGCTCTTTGGACCTCGCCGGATTAGCAATAAAACTAGAAGAAACATTATCCACACCTGTAGAAGATGAATCCCCCAAGTAGCCATCATCGATTATGTTTTGAACTCGAGAATAGTCATCTATCAACATAGAATTAATTTGTTGCTCCTTTGATGCACCCTTATGATGATGTTTTCTTAATTGCTATAATGCTAATTCATCACTCTTTAAACTATTGCATGACCCAATATTACCCTCCAAGTCCAACTTCTTTTCAGCTATACCCGAACCCTTACCCATTTTATCCCCAACAGCATAAATAGAAATAGTTATTTTACCATGCACGGTTCTTGGCATATCTCATTCCTTATTACCCAAATATGTGACAATATCCTTTTTGCTCCTAGCAACCTTTTAAAAATTTTGTTTCCCAATTAGAGTATTAGCTATCCCTTGATTGATGGGATTTAGACTAAAAAATCTTTCCATAGCTATCCTCTCAGTCAAATTTGAATTTAGTGGCTCCCCCCTCTACCACCAACTTTCCTCATCGTTGTTCTTGCCGCTCACTGGTTTTAGCCAAGCTCCCCACCCTTTGTGACCACCATAAGCCTGAATCAACTAAGGTTTGCAATTCCTCTCCACATGACCGATCAGACCACAAATATAACAAAACAACGGAATGCGCTCGTAACAAAATTTAATAATGGAACTCTGACCATTAGGCTTGGTAGCCTTCTCCACATTTTTAATGGCTTTTTAATATTCAATCGAACTCTAACTCACATAAATGATCTCCAGAATCCATCATTACCTTCGAAATCATAATCAACAAATTGTCCCACATAGTTCCCGATCACTTTACCCATCACTTCAGATCGAAAACCAATTGGAAGATCATGTATTTGAAGCCAAATATCCAGGTGAGATAGATCCTCCATCTATGGTATTTCCCCATCCGTTACCTTCGCATTAGAAGTGGATAATTGTCAAACATCCAAGGCCCTGCATTAAGAACCTTTCGCATTTCATCCATATTAAAAAAATGGAACAAGTACAGACCATCCGATATAGTTTTAACACATAAACCTCCCTTCAGACACTAAAGATTGAGTAGTTTTGTTTTCATAGCTCGAAAATTGATCGAACGGTCTGTTAGGAAACGACCAACAAAATAAAACTCCAGCTCCTTCTCTGCTGGTTCTTCTTCCCCTCCTTCCAAAAGTAAGTTTTCATTTCATTAGTGATAAACAGATCATGAAACTCCTCCATGGCCATTGACATGGTGACAAAACCCTCACAATTTGAGAGAAACAACCCTCACCTCATAAGGGACCAACATATCATGCTTTATTTAGGCGGAAAAAAAATCTTATTATGCTTTATACATGCTCTCTAGTCTCTCTGATAGAGGATTTTAGCATCTTCGATTATTATTTGCTTGATTATTTAGTAGAAGACCCATCTATATAGTATAGTACAATGTTGTTAAAATCGAATTGGATCGGTAGGTCGGATCAGTTGAACAGTAAACCGGTCTCTGATTCAGTTTTAAAAGCATAAAAAACTGGATTATTATCAAATCGAAAAAAAAACGATTGGATCGGTAAAATATATAGGAAAAAACTGGACAAAATAAAAAAAAATGAGCTGATTTGAATTAAAAAATAATCAATAAAACAACAACCTCCCATAATTAGCAATTCACATTTAATGAATTTTTTTCTTTGAAGAATTAATTCCATGGATCAACAAAAAAAATTATGTACATTCATCAAAGTCATTAATTAAGAATCAACCTACCATATCTATATCATTCTTAATAATTTACTTTCCTTAAAATAAAGTCATTTTTTAATAATTAAAAATCTTTTTACATTTATTTTTATTTTTATTTAGCCTTAATATTTCTGCAATGTTTGGCCAAAATAAGATGGGTTGACTAATTATTTCATAATTGCTAAATGCACAACCCAATTTCTGAGTGTACACTTTTTTTTTCAAACACTATCCTTGATGCGTGATGTGCTTTCACGTAGTTTGAATAGAACTTCTCTGGTTAGGTTGAATGAAACTGCAAGACAGAATGACAATCAGGGGTGGTCGAACGTGTGTCCGGCAATAATCCTCCGACGAACAAGTCAGTAATTAGAGAGGATTTTAGCAAATGCTCTCAGAAATGGAACTGTGTGGCTTTTACTATGTGTATTAAGTCGTACCTGAGTGTGACTATTTGAGAAGTATTTATAAGGCTAAAACCCTGTAACTAGGACACGTGTCCGTTTAATCTTCAGTGGGTAGGACACGTGTCCACTTTAGGTAGTCTGCAAGTACCTTGATGTGATTATGACATGATCGGAGAGTCGCTAATTGACGTAGGTAGTCTGTCTCTGTCAGATGGGCAAACCTTGAAGGCTAATGAGCCACATCTCTAAAGGTTTGGGGGGGGGGGGGGGGGGGGGGGGGGGGGGGGG
>CAOJBK010770489.1:0-24847 GCA_948294925.1 Codiaeum variegatum | reverse complement strand
CCTCATCTCATCTAGTAAGTTGAGGTTGATCCTTCTTCCAATCTAATTCTCTTCTTCACTATAGTATTGTACTCTTCCACTAGGTTTCCCAATGTTTACTGGGAGGATCGCTTTAGTGTCGAAGGTGAGGGCAAAGGGCATTTCACCTATTGATTCTCTAGAGTTTGTCCTATAGGCCTATAACACATGGTGCAACTCCTCTCCCCAGTTCCTTCCATAACCTTCTAGCCTTCGCTTCAGCCCTTGGAAAATGGTTCTATTAGTGACTTTGGTTTGCCCATTTGACTGAGGGTGGGAAACTGAGAAAAAGTGTTGCCTAATATTGAGGCCTTTGTAGAAGTCTCTCATCTTGGCATTATAGAACTGCTTTCCATTGTCACCGATTATCTGATGAGGCACTCCGAACTTGCATACAATGTTCCTCTATATGAACTTCACCACATTATCTATTGTGACTATTACTAGGGCTTCTGCCTCTACTCATTTGGTTAAGTACTCTACTGTCACCAGGAGGAACTTCCTTTTTTCCTGTAGTCATTGAGAAAGGACCCAATATGTCCATTCCCCATTTAGCAAAAGCCCATGGACCATAGATGGGTATCTATTCAGCTGCTGGGGCCTTGTTCAGGTTGGCGAAACTTTGGCATTCCTAACACCTTCTTACTAGCTTCATAGCATCTTCCTTTATGGTGGGCCAATAGTATCCTTTTCTAATGGCCTTAGCTGCTAAGGTTTTTGCTCCCACGTGCATTCCATAAGTGCCTTCGTGCATCTCCCTCTGCATATACTTAGCTTCTATGGGGGTTAAGCATTTGAGCCATGGTAGAGAAAAGGCATTTTTATAGAGGACCCCATCATGTATGGAGAAGTGAGAGCTCCTCTATTTGATCTTCTTTGCTAACTTAGAATCCTTTGGGAGCTTGCCTTCCTCTAGGTATTCTCTTAGTGGATCCATCAAGTAGGATTCTGACTCTGTTTCCATGATAAGTTTGGGTTCTTCAGTGGTAGGCTAGACAAGGACCCCTAAGAATGCTTTGTTCGGTATATCAGCCGGGATGGCTGTTGCGAGTTTGCTTAGGCTATCTGCTCTATTGTTAGCCCCCCTTGGAATCTTTCTAAACTTTACTTCAATTCCTTTCTCTTTCATCTTCTTCAGCTGTAAGTCCGTCTTATCTAGGTACTTAACCATTTCTAGATTTAAGGCTTTGTACAACCTTTTAATGTATCCTAGTACCAATTATGAATCACTGTAGATGTGTAGGACTTCGACATATAGATGTTCGGTCACTAGAAGGCCTTTAAAGAGGGCTTCATATTGAGCTGTGTTGTTTGTTGTGGCAAAGTTCAACTTTAAAGTAAACTCAATCAGCACTCCCTCTTCATTCTTCAGCACCACTTTGACCCTACTTGCTCCTTTTTGCCACTAGCCCCATCAATGAACAGTTCCCATTTGACATTCGGGGTTCGACCATCGGGTTTCCCTTCTATTCCATTTCTTAGGATCACCTCCTATAGAAAGGAGAATTCTGAAATGAAATCTGTGAGGGTTTGGACCTTGATGGTTGTTCGAGGCTTGTACTCTAGGCCATATCCCCCCCAACTCTACTGCCTAATATAGCAACCTTCCTAAAAGTTCTAGCTTATGCAGAAGCTTTTGCAAGGGCTTATCTGTGACAACTACTCCTTGGTGATCTTCTAGGTAGACTTTGAACTTTCTGCAAGAGAGCACCAAGGCATACACTATCTTCTTCAGAGGGATATAATTCAGCTATACTCCTTGTAGTACCTTGCTGAAGTAGTACGCTGGTTTTTGGAGACCTCCTTCTTCTATCACTAGCACTGAGCTAATAGCATACAACGAAGCTGAAAGGTACAACGAGAGTTCTTCACCTCCGAGGGGTATGATCAAGACCTATTCTAAGGCTAGGAAGTTCTTCAAGTCATCCATAACTTACTGATAGTCTTCCATCCATTCAAAGGTAGCACTCTTTCTCAACTTCTTGAAGAATGGGAGATACTTTTCTTTGGATTTGGACATGAATCCATTCAGGGCCACCAATTTTCATGTCAGCTTCTAGACTTGCTTCATATTTCTTAGGGGGTTCATCTCCAGTATGGCTCGGACCTTGTCCGGGTTCAGCTCTATCCCCTTCTCACTGACTTGATAGCCTAGGAACTTGACTCCCTAAATGAAGAAGGCACACTTCCCTAGATTCAGTTTCATTCCATAGGCATTCATTACTGCGAACACTTCTTTCAGGTCTTGGATGTGCTACTGGAAGCTCATGGTTTTGACCACCCTGTCATTTTCAAAGGCTTCGAGGCTCCTTCCTAGTTGCTCTTTGAACATCATATTGATAAGTCTGTGATACGTAGCTCCAACATTCTTGAGTCTAAAGGGCATGGACAATAGCAATATGTTCCCTTTTTCGTGATGAACGAAGTTTTCTCCTCGTCTTCTTCATCCCTCTGAATCTGATGGTAGCCTTGTTTGGCATCAAGTAGTGAAAGGTACTTATACCCGACTATCGAATCTACTGGCTTGTCTATCATGGAGAGTGGATATGAGTCTTTAGGACATGCTTTGTTCATATCAGTGAAATCCACACACATTCGATAGCTACCATTGGCTTTCCTAACTAGCATTACATTGGCCGGCCAGTCTGGGAATTGCACCTCCTTTATGAACCCTGCTTTGGTCAGCTTCTCTATCTCCTCATCAATGACTTCATTCCTTTAAGCCCCGAAGCACCTCTTCTTCTGCTTAACAGGCTTGCATATGGGGTCCATGTGGAGCTTATGTGTGATCAGAACTTGGTTTATTCCTAGCATATCCGAGGAGATCCATGCAAAAGTTTCAAAATTGCATGTTATGAACTCTTACCCTAGTTTCTTCTCCTCTAGGCTTAAGGTTGAATTGACCTACAAGGTTCGACCATCACCTACCACTTTGAATGGTTCAAGCTCTTGTATAGATTTTCCTTTGGTCTCTACCTAGGTATTCGGGGTTGTCTCTACTAGGTTCACTTCCTCAAACTCCAGTGACTCCAACTTTCTCTTCCTCATAATTTGCATCATCGCTCTAATGACTACATCACCAAAAAGTGTAAATCAGATTTGTCTGGAAGAGGAACGGTTAGCCTGCACCTTCAGATGCTCACTGAGGCATCTAAATCTCAGAGTAACGACCTCCCCAATAGCACATTGTAGGACATGGGTAGCTTTGTGATCATGAAGATGTCCATAATTGCTACAGCCTTTGGGGCTTTCCTTACTGTCACTAGTAGTTCGATGGTGCCCACCACTGGGATAATAACTTTGTCTAGGGTTCGGACTGGCACTTTCAGTGGTTGTATCTTCGAGTCCTTAATACCCATTTGAGTGAAAGCCTCCTATGATAGGAGATTCACTGAATTGCCTGTGTCTTAAAAAATCCTCCAAACCTTGAACTTTGCCACTACTACTGTGATCACTATGGCTTCCACCTTCCTGGTGGCCTTGCTAGCCAAACCCAATGCTAATTATTTCAAACCATTGTCCTTTTCTCCTTATTCCTGCCGAGAGGGATCTCTTCTGGCCCTTCTGTGAGGCAAATGATATCTCCTACGACTCCATCTTTTATAGGTGTGACATTAATTGGGTTTGCTAGTCTAACATGGTAAGCCTTCTTAATGTAGTTCTTAAGGTATCCTTATTAGATTAGCCTCTATATATTTCAAGGAGTGAACGAAATTTGTCGATAGTGTGCCCATGGGTGTTATGGAATTCGCACCACTGAGACATGTCCCTCTTCTCTAGATCCTTCATGATCGGCCTCAGTTTCCTTCAGATCTCCTTGTCTTTGAAAGCTGCAAAAACCACCTCTAGCTTGGCATGTAATTGTGTGAATTTGGAGGGTCGAATCTCTCCCTCACGGGTGGTTCAATTTGCTTGTTTGGGGATTCTGCCTGCTCAATGATCCTTTTTCCCTTGGTGCCATGTCTTCCTTCTTCCCATTCTTTTAGGACAAACCTCCCTCTTCTGGCATCCTCTTTCTGTAGAACCTATATGCTCTAAAAGCATCATCTTGCTTGATGTATTCTTTCGCTATAGCCACGGCCTCGTTTAGTGTCTTTGGGGAGCTTTAAACTAGAGCCTTGAAATAGTCTTGGTGAGTTATGCACTTCTGTAAGTCTTTAACTTCTGAAGGCTCATCTATGTCTGTTACCTTCAGTTACTTCTTATTGAACTGAGCTATGAAATCCCTCAGTGACTCATCCGAACCCTGCTCTACTTTCTCCAAGGCTCGGGTCGGTGTAGGTATTAGGATACTAGAGGAGAATCTATAAATAAACAGGTTCACTAGGCCTCAGAATGAGTCTATGCTTCCTTCTGGCAGACTGTCGTACCACTTCATTGTTGCCCCTTCCAATGTACTGCGAAAGGCTCTGCACAATGCCTCTTCTTTAGTGGTTTGCAAATCCACCAGGTGTTTGTACTCTAGGACATGTGCCTTTAGGTCTTGGATGCCATTTTACTTCGCCATTTGTGGCTATTTGAACTTCTCAAGCATCTGGAACTCATCGATCCTTTTGCTGAATGGGGATCTCAGGTTGAGAGTAAAGTTTTCCTATGGTTAGGCTTGGCTCCTACCATCTATTCCACATATCTCCTCACCTCTTTTCTCAACATGGATCTCTAGCCCTGATGGCTTGAGTCTTCTTGATCATCTGTCCCCTTTCGATTCTCATATCTATGAGAGTGTCTTCGCCTACCCTCCGAACTTTGTGGGATCGACTCCTTGGATCATCTTCTCCCCTACCTCGTCTAGCTTCGCTGGTTGTGAACCTATCTCCTACTCCCTTTATATCATCCTCTCTAAGCCTTCTGCTCCCTTCTCCCACTCTCTCCTCTCTAGCTGGCACTTCTAGCACTGATCTAACTCTACCTCTCCCTTCTGTGGGCCTAGTTGGTTGCGCTCTCCCTACTTTTACACCAGTGGGAGTGTTGAAATTCAACCTTTTATTCATTGTAGGAGGGTCATTAACAACCTGGGATTGTGGGTTAAATGTTGGAGTTGGTTGGAGTTGTGGGAGTAGAGGGACAAGGTTAGTGACTAGGCTTTGCAAAGTAGCCACTATATCTGGGGTTGTAAAGGGTAGTGTAGGCTATGGGGTTAGATTCGATGAGGTAGGCACTTGAGATTGCCCCATAAGGCCTTGAAGAGTATGTAGGGAGGTAGCTAGGTTGGTCCAATCTGCTGTTGGGACCTAGGTATTCATAGGGGTGTTTGTTGCTTACATTGTATTGGCAGATGGAGGACTGTCCTCCCCATTGTGGATTTCGTTGTGGGTAAATTCCATTTTGAGATCTATTATTATAGGTTTTGAAAGATGATGATGAGGAGGAAACTCAGCGTTTCCCACAGACAGTGCCAAATGATGCATGGAGTGGTTCCACAGAGTCTGAATGGAACTCCTCTGATTAGGTCTAGTTCACTTATAAGACAGAGAAATGATTAAGAGTGGTCGAATGGGTGTTCGGCATAAACCCTCCGATGGTCAAGTCAGTTACTGAAGAGAAGTTGTGAGAAAGCTATCAGAAATTAAGTGTGTGGCTTTTTCTGTGTGTATGAAAATCGTATATGAATGAGGCGCTTTGAGAGGTATTTATATGGTTAAGCCCTTATAGCTGAGACATGTATCTATTTGAGCCTTTGCAACTGGGACACGTGTCTACTTTGGGTAGTCTACATTTACCTTGATGGGATTGTGACATGACCGGAGCGCTAGTGACTGATGTGGCTAGTCTGTCTGTCTGATGTCCGAACCCCGAAGGCTAATGTGCCAGATCTCTGAAGGTTTGGGGGGTTTGGGGATTGACTAGAAAACTCGTAAGGTTCAGTCTAAATCCTGAACTCTTTAGTTGGCGTCGAACCATACTGGTGCAGGGTCCCGAACCTCTAGTTGGTGTCGAACCATACTGATGCAGGACCATATCAGAAGTAAAACTGATTCAGTCACCATGAGGATGAGCATAGAGGAATTAAATTCCTCCAGCTGGTTTGAAATGTTGGACTTATGAAGTGATGAAAACACATAACCAGCAAGACTTATACTTATTAAAGATAATAAAAAATAGGGGAAAGTATATAAAAAAATATTTTAGTTTAATATATTTGCAATTTAAAGTCTGTGAAATTTTTTACGATAATTTAGGATTTGTGATTCTATTTGTTAGCAAAATAAGATTTTTGTCTATTTTTATCCGATATAGCGCTGATGTGGTGTACACGTGTTATAATAAGATATATTTTATCATAATTATTTAGATTAGTTATTATTTCTTAGCATATTTATTTAGTAGGTTAAGTTGGTTAGTTAGGGGCGAGATGAGAGGAAGGAGGGAGTATTTTCTCACGTTGAATGATTTTGTTGTTAATAATGTATTTTGTTTTTTAATAATGGGGAATTATCTTGTTAATTAAAAAAAAAGAAAAACTTGAAACACAACTTATTTTATAAAATGTATGCATAAAAGTTTATTAATAAATGTATGTATAATTTTATTGTATGACTTTTATGGTATGTTTGGATATAAGAGTTTTGTCAATGGATTTTCGATTTGTATCAAATACCTTGTTTATCAACTACATAAATTTATTTGAGAATTTTAATAAGGTAAAACTATGAATTTAGCGTCTTAACTTTTTAGTTTAAGCTGAAATAGTGTCTCAATTTCTTTTTGTTTCAAATTAGTATTTTAACTACTTTAAATAGTTCTAATTTAGTACTTTTGACCGATTTACCTTTTGTCGAACTGCTTTTTAAGCATTATGTGGGTCTAAAAATTGATGATAGAACATATCATATTAAAATTAAATAATATTAAAAGACTAATACACCCTTTTATTATTTAATTAAATAATTAAATTTGAGGGACAATTACATAATTAGATCTTAGGTGCCACTAATAAATGCTTATAAATCAATCAAAAGGAAAACTCTCATACCTAACCATAAAACCCTCTTAGCTTCCACTTACCATCAGCCCCCTTAACCTCATCGTTCCAGCCATTAGAACCCACCCCAACCCACTACTAAAAGACCTCCTAACCTTGGCTGCATTCTCTATCTCTCAAACTTTCCATTCTCGTGGAACACCAACGCCATTTTCCGGCTCCTCGCTAAGTATTGGGGTATTGATGAAATCTTCATTCCCAAAGAAATTGAGTGCAAACAATACCTTTGCATTCATTTAAATCACATACTTAAAGGATAGCTACTGATGATTTCAGCTCTCTTATGGATTCTAACTTGCATTTTAATGTTGGTGAAGATACTGTAGTGCTCTTTTGGTCTGATACTTGATGTGGAAATTCTTCGTTGAAGTCTGTCTTCCTTGTACTCTTTGCGATTTCTGCATGGAAGTACAAATTTATTTCAAAAATTAGGGCTTGGAATACTGAGATTTAGTGTTGGAACTTCATATGACAATGGCTTCTATCCTTGAAAGAACTGGAACAAGCTACTCGCCTGCTTAGTGTTGTCTCTGCTGTGTTGCTACATAAAGGACAGCCTAACCAACTGCTGTGGAGGCTGAGTAGCAGTAGTACCACCTTCACCATCCACTCCCTTTATGAGCAATTCATGCATTTTTTGCATTTCTCCTATAAGCCTTAATAGATTCATTTGGTGCAATTCAGTTCCGTTAAAGTGTCTTTACTTGGTTGGTTTACTCTTAATAATAGAGCACAAAAGACTTCCTCTTTGATCTTTGGCTTTGCTCTTTGAATCATAATCATTGCGTCTTTCGTAGTAATTTTGGAGAAACCATTGTTCATCTACTTTTTCATTGCTCTTTCTCTTAGAAGGTTTGGTCTTTTCATACAAATTGTTGGGGCTTCAACTTTGTTATTCCTGGTGATTTTTTTTTAGTTTTTTCTTGTATTGGATATCCTATGCTCATGGCAAGATGCAAAAATTCTTTTGGAAAAACCTTTTCTTTTCCTTAGCTTGGTCTCTATGGATAATGAGGAATGATGTTTGCTTTAACCAAACTGTACCTGACATTGAGACTTGCTAGCAACTTATTTTCTTTAAGTGTTGGGTTTTGACAAAGGCTATAGTTCATTCATTTCTATATGATAATTTAGCCCTTCACATCTCATCTTACAATGTTCGCTTTTATTGTAATAGTTAGGATTCCTTTAGCGGCCTATTGTTCTTTTCTCTTGGTTGTAATTGGATTTGTTTATTTGCTTAGTTCTAGGAATAATTTTTTTTTTCATCACTTCAACCATATTGGTTTTAGTGGTTTTTCCCCACAAGACATAATAAAATAAAAATATTTATAATAATAAAAAAAACTAAATTAGTGTTGGGATTAAGAATCAAAATTCTAATAGGATTTGAATTTTTTTCCTATTTTGTGTATGAAAAAAAATAATTTTTATTAGGTAGGAAAGTATTTTCTTTATATTGTAAAATTCTTATATTAATATTATTCCTATTGTAATAGTTTTCTATTTAGATGAGGATCCTTATTAAATAGAGATGTAATAGGTAGCACTATAAATAGCAGTGTTAAGGAGAGATTTATTTAAATGTTGTATTAAGAGTATTATTGTGAGGTTGAGGGTGGTGTTCAACACTAAATTTGTAATATTTTCATAATAATAAATAGTAGTGGATTCAACCACCATTAAAATATTTTGTATTTTTCTTTCTTCTTAAATTTATATTAAACTTCCCAATAAGTGGTATTAGAGCTTGGTTAGTAAGAGCAGATTATATTTTTAGGAGAAAGATGAGTGAGAATTCACAAAAGGTACAAATCCCTCTTTTTGATGGCAAGATAAACTTCATGGTGTGAAAGAACACCATTGAAAACTATTTGGTATAATATAATTTATATGAAACTCTTGAAAGTGAAAAGCCTAATGATTTTAATGATGCAAGTGGGTCGTAATCAAGAAGAAAATGCTAAGTACAATTCGATTAGCAATTTCTCTTGAGATCAAGTACAAATACATGAAGAAGACATATTCAATGGCGCTACTAGACAAACTTGAAAATATCCATGTCTCAAAATCCATGACAAATTTACTTTGCTAACGATGGGAGGTATATCAATTAAATATGGAAAGAGTGATAAGTTTGCAAGACCACATCAACACCTTCAACCAATTAGTGTGTTAACTAAACAATGCAGATGAGGAGGTTTTAGATCAAGAGGAGGCTCTTTTGTTATTGGCATCACTCCCTAAAATATATAGGTTAATTTTTCAAACTTTACTTGTGGGAAGGTCGAAAATCACCTTGGATGAGGCCATGACTGTTCTTGGGGAGAATGATAGGATGATAGAAAAGGTTGATGGTGAAGATGTTAGTGATAGTGAGGCATTGGTAGTGGAAAATCTTATCAAGGACATGGTTAAGAGAAAAAGGGTAATGATTGATATTGAGTGAGATCTAGGTCTCAATCTAAACCTAGATATGATTATAATGAGAAAGATTATTATTATTATGGAAGAATGGGCGTATTCAATGGATGGGTAAAGAGTTGAAAGATCATATTAAAAAAGTGAAAATTTTAAACAAAAAAGGAATTAAAGAGAAGGGAGAAACAAATGTTTCTTTAGATGATTCTGATTGTGAAGATGGACCATTCGTGGTTATGGATGACGATGAAGGAGAATGCTAAGATGAATGGGTTCTAGATTGTGTATGCACCAACCATATCTGTGCGAATCATGAGAGTTTCACAAATTATGAGCCTTGTAAAAATAAGTTCATCACTTTACTTGGGGCAGTTGATTTAAAAATTGAAGGAATAGGGGAAGTTAAGGTGAGAGCTTATGATAGGGTAGTGAGTATATTGGGCAATGTGAGGCGTGAGCCAAAATTAAAGAGGAACCTAATCTCCCTATGTAAGTTGGAGAAGAATGGTTTTAGTTTCAAATCTAGTGATGATGTAATAAAAGTAACTAAGGGGAACTTAGTAATTATGAAGGGTGAGAGGAAAGAAAAGAATATGTATGTGTTGTAGGGAAGCACAATAATAAAGAATAAAGAAATTGTTAGGAATCATAATGAGGAAAAGAAGATAAAAGATGAAGTGAAGATTAGATCATCTTTCAAAGTGACTTTTACTGATGTTGTTCGAGAGATAAAGATAGAATGATCAAGAGATTCTAATACATGGTGGAGACTTTGGATGTTGATTGTAAGATTTTGAGTCAAGTAGAGATTGTTGGTATTATGACTCAAAATTCTAACAGGGTTTGGAAAAGTTTTTTTCTCATATTTTGTGCGTGAAAAAAAATATTTCTTAATTGGATAGGAGAGTATTTCTTTTATAGAGTAAAATTCTTATATTAATATTACTCTTATTTTAATGTTTTCCTATTTAAATGAGAATTCTTATAAATAAAGATTTAATAGGTAGCACTATGAATAGGAATATTGAGGGGAGATTTATTTAAATGTTATGTTGAGAGAATTATTGTGAGATTGAGAATGGTGTTCAACCCCAAATTTGTAATCTTTTGAAAGTAGTGGAGAGAGATGTATTCAACCACCATTAAAATATTGTATATTTTTTTAGGCCTAGGCATTGGTTCTGTTCGATTTTCTCAACAACTGAAATACTGAATTATCATTTTGGTGAAATATAACCGAACCATATTAGCTATGGAACCAAAATAATTTTGAACCGTATTTTTTTCGATTTTTGATTTTATCCGATTGGTTTTTGGCCCAATGGGCCTCATATAAAATGAATTCCTAAATCACAAAACTTCAAGAAAAAAATAATAGAAATGAATTATATTTTAATTAACTTAATATTTTTACATAAACATAACAACATTATAACTAAAATAACTTTAATGAAATAACAAATGATTAAAATTTGACATATAAAATATTAGAAGAAAACAGGTATTTAAAAAAAATCATAATTACATATTCAAAATAAAAAAAATATATCTATAATTGGCAAAAGAATAATATATTGCTATTTTCTTTTCTGTGAAAATATAAGCTTCCCAGTAAAAAATGTACCTTCTAATGTTAAAGTATCCTGCTCAATTCAACAAAATAAACAAAAACTCTATGTTGAAACAATCTGTAGAAGGAAGAAGTAGAGTAAGCTAGTGAGTGAAACTAACAACAATATAACAAATGCATAATGAGACATTTAAAGGAGGGCTCAGTCGCCATTTTCAATCACAGAAGAATACAAGTGAAAGCAAACTTTGCTACATAATTGAACACTAATTCAAGAATACCTCACCGAAGTTAGATCAACATGCGTTCAATTGAAAACCTAAGTTAGAGTGGAAGTAATCATCACACCCTAAATGTAGCATAATAAATTGGCTCAGGTTATTGTTGCTCATCAGAAACAAAGTGATTCAAGACCAGAAATAGATTCAATAATGCTTCATCATTCATAAGTAATAATATATGTCAATTGAGATGGTGGTATTAGAGAAAATTCCTCAAAAGATTGAAGAATCAAGTTATTATTTCATAGTGGAAGCATCATCATAGCTAAGTGAAATGCAACACATAAAGTTGGCTCACAACATGTTATTCTCAGCAGAAACACATTGATTTAAGACTGGAAATAGATTCAACTATGCCTTAACATTCACAATTTACATTAAGTGTAAATTGAGATAGTGACAGTATTGAAAATACCTCAATAGTTTCAAAAATCATAGTATTTTTCAAATTATAACATTAGAATCATCATAGCCAAATGAAATGCAATGCAATGGAGAATGTAAACATTATAATTATATGATGATATGCAAAGATTGAAGAATACTCAACTTTCTGCATACCTATTGAAGTACCCAACTAACCAGCAGTAGAATACTTACCAAATTGGCACAAAATCCTCTCAATGGAAATGATAGTGAAAAGCAAAAAATAGCTAGTATAATATAAGCAGAACATGTCAAGCAGTAAACATATAAGCACAAGATTATTAAGAAAGGAAAGAATAAGAACCATTAGAATTAAAGTTAGGTTGCACATAGAAAGATTAGATGCTTCCAACCATACTTAAACCAACACTAGGTAACTTTGCAATAAAGATTTTATTTTTAGGAATAAGCATAAATAAAAAAAAAACTGAAATAGAAAAAAAACACAAGACCATTAAGACTTCCATGTGATTTAATATGTTTAAGTTCATCTAAAGTTTCCTCAATGATCAGGGGCTGGCTAGATGGCCTAAGCCAGTCCTATGCACAAATCAAAGCTTTCACTATTTTGAGGGGTTAGTGAGCTTCTAAAAAAATCAAGGACCCTTCCTCCAATGCTGAACGCACTTTTAGATGCAACATTAAGGATTGGAAAAATAAGTATGTTCCTAGCCATTCTAGATATAATTGGAAACCTAACCCCATTTTGCTTCCACCAAAATTAAAATATCAAGTTTAGAATTGGTTTCAAAGGTCCCCTCAGCTAGATACTTAACAAGTTCACTTAGAGAGATCATGAGGACATACTTTGAGAGGGAGAAGTGGAATACTTGGACTCATATTCATTGAACAAGACTTTAATTTCATTTTTAATGTCAATCATAAGGCCTTCACCCATTTCATTCCCATACATCAATGTATATTCCAAGTAATCAAACTTCTCTCTAGGGTCCCAAAAACTAGCAAATAATATCAATTTATTCATTTTCTTAGGATTCCTCTAGTATTTATCATATTTGGTTTACATATTTTTCCCTAGGATAGTAATACCCATATCCATAGATTTAGACATCTCTTTCAAAAGACAAAAAACTTTAGCAATGTTAGGAAAGAAGGAGTTTATTGTGATATACAAAAAACTAGAGATTTTCAAGGTTAACTCATTAAATTTTTCTAAGAGTTCAAATAAATTTCTACAATAAGCAAAATCTAGAAAAAAGGGACATTATCACCAAATTGAAGGGTCATTGAACCATGCCTAATCTCATAGGATCAAATGCCTTTTCATAATGCATAACAATAGACAACATCATGTAAGTTCTATTCCACCTAGTTGGCACATCAAGAGAAATGGACTTTTTGTAAGTGACACTAGTTAACTCACACATTTCCCAAAATTTGTGTAACTTAGCAGTAGAATTCCTAATGTGTCTCATTGCATTTCTAACTTTTATCACAAAATCATCTATATCTTTTAAACCCTTATTAACTACAAGTTTAAATATGTGTGTTATGCATCTTATGAAAAGATACTCTTTGTTTGCAATGCTCCCACCCCAACTAGAAAGTCTTTTCTTAAGATATACAAGTGTAGTGTCATTTGAAGATGCATTATCTATAGTGACAGTAAAGACGTTCTTAATCCCTCAATCTAACAAGCAAGACTCAATTGCCCTACCAATGAACTCACCCTTATGGCTAGAAACAGGGACAAAAGAAATAATTTTCTTATGGAGCTTCCACTCATCATCTATAAAATAGCCTGTTATACACATATAGTTTATCTTTTGGATACTAGTCCAAGTATCATTAGTTTTGGAAACCCTTTGAAAATGATTTGAAATAAACTTTTTTAGTTTCAAATCTATGAGTAACATAGAGATTGAAACAATCCCTAGTGATCGTCCTCCTAGAAGGTATTTTAAATCTAGGACAATAAGTGTTAATAAAGTGTTTGAACCCCACCCCTTCTACATGCCTAAAGGGAAGCTCATCCATAATAATGTAATAAGTAAGAGCATCCCTAACCTTATCCTGATCAAATTTTCAAGTACCAAGATTCCTCTGACCTGTCCCCTCTCACCCTTATTAGAAATAGGTTGCAGATTCAATATGGCTAGCGTAACTTATAAGCTATCATGATTTTTCCTATAAATAGTCATGTGATTCCTAATTAAAGTAGTACCATTTTTAATTGTGTTAGCCTTATAAAGTTTAGCATAATATTCACATTTAGCTTGAACAATATTACCATCTTCATTAGTGATTCTGATGAAATGATCCCAAACTCCATATTTAAGCTCCATACGCTTCCTCTTTTCCCTTTGTTGTGGTGGTAGATTAGTAGTTCTTTCTATTTAAGGCTCAACATAGGCTAAGTAGGGCTTTCACCAATGGTAAGGACTGGACTAATTAGCATTGATGCTAATATGTTCATTGCCAATAGTATTGCCATTATCTATCTAAAAAATCAAAAACCAAAAAAGAATAATAATCAATAATTGCAACAAATATTGAGTAATTATAAAATGTTATAGAAATAACTAAATGAATTCTATGTTATTTACCTTAACAGAATACTTATGTTTCACAGAACCACCATAACAAAAAGTAATAGCGAGCAACCTGCAATAAATCCTTAATTACTACTAATAGTGCACATTAAAATTAAGTAAATTGAATATAAAAGAAAATAGAAAATGGTTAACTTATCACCTTTTTCTAATGTCTGAGCCTCCACCAACAACAAAATGATAGTGTTAATGTCAGATTGAAACCAATTGAGGCAATACCTAAAAAAAATAAAGAATAATAATTTAGAATAAAATTGATAACAAATTACAAAGAAAACCCTAAAATTACGGTTTTCTTTTTAATTTTAGGGTTTTCAGAGAATTGATTACCAATTTTGGGAAAACCCTAAAATTAAAACTAAATCCCCAAAATAGGGTTAAGAAATTTAGGACTTTCTATTAATGTGAGTTATTTTACCCAAATTGACTATCAATTTGAGCGAAATAGTTCACATTAATAAAAAAAAACCCTAATATGTCTTACACCTTTTTAATGATACAAAAAGAAAAAAATGAAATAGAAGAAGAATTAACTGGATTTTATACCTTAAAACCAGAAATTTACAAAATCATTAAAGCATGTTGGCTTGTACCATTTTAAAACTTGTAGATCTTTGTATGCAAAAGAACACTATTTTTGTAAATCGTTTAAAAATTGGAAAATAATAGAAGACATAAACATGTACATTATTAATCAAAGTAAAATGATAAAAAAAAAAAGAAATATTTAGATTACCTAGAAAAAAAAGGAGGCTTAGGTACGAAGAAATGGTTACTCATAGTAATAAAAGCAAATAGATGAAAAAAACCTCAGATTCTTGAGGTATATAGTGGCTTCCACAAGAAAAAAAAAAGGATTATTCTATTAATAGAATCGAGTTTTTAACAAGAAAGAAGCATCGATCGAAGGAACAAAATGAGATTCCACCAAAAAAATTGATCAATAAAGGAAGATGGCAAGAGAATCACATGAAAATAGGGTATAACCAAGGTGATTACTTAGAGAGATGGGGGATTTCTCTGGAAAATTGTAGACAGAGAAGTGAGAAGTGTAGAGAGAAGGCAAAGAGAATGAGAGGTTCTTAAAAACGGCAAGGGGGAAAAGTGGTAAAAGGGTTGAAAGAGAAACTTATACACCTAGGGTTAAAAAATTAGGGTTACCTTAATTTCGATCATTCGATTCGATTTGGTTTAAAATGTTTCCACACCAAACTGAAAATTGAAAATTTAAATTTTTAGAAAATGAAATTGAACCAAATCGAATCGAAATACCTGAATTATCCAAACTATTTTTTTTTTTGGTTTGGTCCAGTTCAAAAATTCGGCCCGGCTCGATTTTGCCCAGGCCTAGTTTTTCTTTCTTCCTAAATTTACATTAAACTTCCTAATAATTAGAACCATTTAAAGTAGTTGAGCCACTGATATGAAATTAAAAAAAGTTAAGACGCCATTTGAGCCAAAATTGAAAAGTTGAGACATTAAATTTATAATTTTACCTTTTAATAAATTTATAATAGTAGTTTTAAATGGCCAATTAATAAAGATTTTAAAATAACTTCTAAATGTATATTATTTAAAATTCTTAAATTCAAAATTCTAACATTTCTTTTGAAATAAAAATAAATTCATTTATTTGAAAGGCCAATAAATTCATTGATTCAATTTTGCAATACATCCATAAAAAAATAGACAAAAATCCAATAAAACCATAAGGGTGATACAACAATCAAGTTAAAAGTATAAAAAATGGCGTAAAGCCTGCAAGTTTGATAATACTATAGTAACTAGAATACATATGGTTCTAGTTCTACAACATTATGATGACCATAATTAGATTTTTTTGTTATGACGGATGAATATGTAATGCTTGTTTGAATCGCACATACAAACATAAAAATGTTGCAGAATCACGAAAAGCACCGCAAAACAATGAAATCACAAATAAAATAGAAATTTAGAAGTATGGGGATTAACCACTTATTTCAAAAATAAATAATAAAAAAAAAAAGAGGAGTAGAGGGTGATTTTAGACCAAAATTGGCTAAAATCACCTCTTTTTTATTAAGGAAAAATGAGTGACTAGAAAAGGAATTGTGAGAAAGGAAACGACTAGGGTTAAAACACTAATGTTCATTAAAAATAGTTTGACAAATGGCAAAAATTCTAACAGTTTGAGTCTAAAATGAATTTTGGACTCGAAAAAATATAAATTAATGGAATAAATTGATCTTTTGGATTAATGGTCCAAAAAATTATTGAGCCCATTACAAAGCCTATTTTTGGTGATTAAGCAACAAATCATCAGAATATTCTAGACGAAGTGTCTTATAAGCAAAGTCATGTAACATAGCATAATGGTGCATTACCTGCTTCAAAGTGACTGCTAGATTTTCACATTCTGGATGAATAAGTGGTTCATTAGGTTATAAAAACAACAGTGGTAGAGAAGACATGGACACCAACTTAAACATATTGAACATTCAACATCAACCAAAAAACAATCAACAACAACTCAAACACAACACAATAATCAATCAACAATAACTAAATTAACAATTAACTTTACAATTTTTAGTTTTAATTCTAGCGTTTCATCAAGTAAAATTATCTTTTACTGTTATCACCTTTTTTCTAGCATTCCTTAGTATTTTAGTTTACTATAGTCGTAATTTTCCAAATAATCAATACAAAAATTTTGAATTTTCCAATTACGAGTTTTGTTTCCATTTTGCAATTTAAATTTTGCTAAATCCAAACGAATTATGGTAAAGGAGTTTGGGAATCCACTACATTTGATTAGGGCTGGAAATAGGGCGGGTCAGGGTCGGGTTACGTCCAACCAACCCCCTCCCCATAACCCGCCAGGTTTTTTTTTTCACCCCGTAACTTGCGCCGCCCTCTCCTTCCCCGTCCCGACCCACCTGGTATTTTTTTATACCAGGTTAACCCATAACCCACCCGGTAAACCATTGAATAACTCGCCCCGTTCAGGTTGGGATGGGGTAGGTTGGGGCGGGATTGCCATCTCTACATTTAATTAGAAGTTAGTAATCATACAATTAAGGAAATTGTCCTCTAGCATGCTTGCAAGTCTAAAAAATAAACATAACAATCTTTTTTGGCATGCTTGGCGGGACTTATGATGTTGGAGAAACTTATGATGTTGGAGATTCACCCAACAAAACATTTGAGGAAACAGGTGATGAACATTCAGAAGAAGCTTAAACTCTTTAGAATTGGAGCACAGACAAATCTCCCATCGACCTGATGGGGGATAGCTTGAAAATTATCAAAGATGCTAGTGAGAACACTGGTTCTCAAAACTTTGACAAGTTTAAAGCGCTACAGGATGCAATTCCTCAGGTAATAAATTAAATAATCCAAGCCAACACTATAATGTATAATACTTTTGGTTATTTTGAAAAAATTATGATTGATCTAACGCAATCTCTTTCTAAAAATGGTAATTAAACATCTAAACAGGAAACACCTTTAAATCAGTGGCCTGAGAAGAAGCTGTTGATTCCATGAGAGTTTTCTTAGGATTTCCTTTAGCCAATGATGATAAAGGTGGAAAATAAATTGGCCCTAGTAAAATAAATAATCCTATCGACTCTAATAGTTGCAATATTAATATAAATAATATTAGGTCTAACCAATAAGTTATTTATAAAACTAATCTTACTTTGCAACCTAAGATATATGAATTGGAGAGGAGAGGCATGAGGGGTAACCTTCTTGAGGTATGTATGCCAAATCCTCAGGGGTATATGCTAGTTCCTCAAGCTCCAAGGATGGGAGGAGTTGATTTAGATGATTTACGTGATGTGGTGAATTGGTAAATTATGAAAATTTTTCCAATTTAAAGTTGCGATTGTTTCCTAATAGTATGATCGGTAATGCTTCTACTTGGTATGCTACCCTCCCTAGAAATTCTGTTTTTACATGGCAGGAGATGGAGCGTTAGTTTCACACCTAGTTCTTCAGGGTTGACCCAGAGGTTTGTATAGTTAAATTATATAGAGTGATGTAAAGAATTAGTGAAACGACTGATATTTTCATCACATGGTTCAAAAAGACGAGGAATAGGTGCAAAATCCTTCTGCAGGAAACTGAGTATGTCAAAATGGCTCAAAGAGGCCTCGATATTGAGCTAAGGAAGAAGTTTCAAGGTATGGAATTTTGAAACTTTTATAAGCTAGCTGCTAAAGTAACTGAGTATGCAGAATTTCTTTAGGAGGAAAATCAAAAGAGAAAAGCCTCAATGGGAACTTATTTCTAAGAGGTTTCCAATGCTGAAGTTGTTGTTGCTAACCTTACTAATACTGGGTCCTCTGTTTGTCCACTGCTGGAGAAGAAATCCCCAGAATCTTGGAAAACCTCCCAAAGCTCTAATCCTTAAACACAATACACTTTAGAGATTTTCAAAACTAATCAAATCTTTAATTTTCTCCTTAAGGAAAAATTCATCAAGCTTCCACCTGACTACAAACTTCTAACAAAAGAGGAATTAAAGGGAAAAGAGTATTATAAGTACCATAATTCTTACAACTATTTTACGGATGCTTATTGGGTGTTTACAGATGTGGTACAAGATCAGATCAATAAGGGAGTGCTAAAAATTACAAGAAAAGAAAGATGTCATATTGATTGAGGAAGACCCATTCCCACTAGTAGCTTCCATCAACACAATTGACACTGATCTTAGAGCATTCTTAGATGTTAAAATAAAGCTCAAGGAGAAATAGGAGAATTGGGACACCCTTAGCCAATCCTTTGGCAAATTTGACTTTCTGGTGAAGTACAACAAATCTCTGTTAGTAAAAGTCCCCAGGGAATCAATAAAATGTATTGGTTAGGGAGATGACTCTAGGGAAGGTGGTTGTACAAGAAAGAAGAAGCCATTGTATCACAAAAAATCATTCAACAATTGGAGATAAGGCAATCGCCTTGGTGGTAGCTAGAGGTCAGTCTCAAGGCGGATTTCCCCAATTGTACAGGGAGATTTCTTACCTAAAAAATAAAAATATTTTTATAGATTTAATTCCTTTTGGAGTGTCTCAAATAATTACAGGAGGGATGATGATATCACCATCCTAAGGTTCAATAGAAAATAACCAAGGTTTGTGGTGCCAAAGCCTATACAATGTAACAAACAATAGCACGTAGTGCAACACAAAAAATTTCCTCAGCGTTTAACTCATACTCTAAAAAGGAGGCTTCAGATGATAATGTCTAAGGAAATAAGGGAGAAAGAAGAGCAAATGAAAAGATAAATGATGCATTAGGAAACCTTAGCAAAATCAAAATTTAGTAGGAAGGCCCTTGAGGATTCCTATCATAATAAAGGTGAATCAATGGAAAATTCTAGCTATAAGGAGGACCTTGATGAACATTTAGAAACTAAAAAGGATATAGAACTTGATGCCTGTGAAGTTGATGAAGAACTTTTGTCCTTAGGATGTGGAACTACTTCGGTTATGCTTCATCAGGAGTTCATGATATAGGAAGTTGAGGAAGCAGAGTTCTTTGACACTTGGGGGGAAAGATTCTCAAAATCATTAGATGAACATCTAAGTGGGGTAGTGATTCTGACCGGTCGCCCAGATCAACCTAAAAGAGTCATTCTTGAGAAGCCTTCTGTGGACATGACCAAACATATAAAGCCTCAATACATCAAGGCTCATTTAAATAGTAAACCATTCTTCATGATCTTAGTGGATAATGGTTTAGCCATTAATGCTATTCCTTTTAGGATTTTGAGCTCTCTTGAAAAAAAAATGAAGAAGATTTAATTTCTATTGACATTACTGTGTTAGCTTTTATAGGTGAAGTTATTGATGTTGTTGGAGTTTTGCTTAAAGAAATCATCGTTGACAGTAGAAATTCAGTTATAGTATTCTTTATGGTGGAATAAAAGGTTAACTATAATGATTTACTCATGAGAGATTGGATTCATGTCAATTGATGTATGACATCTTTCTTATACCAATTCTTACTCTTTTGGAAGGGTAATGACATTGAAGTGGTTTGGGCTGACAATAAATTATTTACAATATGTGCTGATAATTTTAAAGCCAAGTTCTATGATGTGGACATGGTCCCTCTTAAATTTGCTGGGAAAAAGATGAGTGGAGATCTTAAAAATACCTATTTTTCCAAGTATGACATGGAGAAATAACTTCAAGACCTTTCTGATTTGATTTACAATGAGAAATCTATCATGCCTTACTCTAAATGGCTGGTAAAGGGTCCTATGATTCAAGAAATTGATGATCAATCACACCAAAAAGGAGTTGGCAGTGGCTACATTTTCCATTTATAAGCTTTCAATGCAGCAGGTAGCAAATAAAATTACTGAGGAAGATCTGGAACTTTATGTTGCAAAGATTATTGATGAAGAAGAGTTTGTTGAGGATTTTGAAGAATTGCAACTTGAAAATGTTATAAAGGCTCCACCAATCCTTTAAGATAATCAACTAGAAGTTTAAGATCCTTTCGAGGAAATAAATCTTGGCACTCCCTAATATCTAAGAATTACATATGTTAGTTATTTGTTTAAAGAAAATATTAAAAAAGAATTAATTGTACTTTAAAAAAAATTTAAAGATTATTTTACATGGGATTACAATGAAATGCCTGATTTAGTAATAGAGGTAGTTGAACACCGCCTCCCTATCAAGCCTGGATTTCACCCTTTTCAACAACCTCCAAGGAGAATGTCTTAGGAGATGGAATTAAAAGTTAAAGAGGAAATTGAAAAATTTCTTAAGGTTGGCTTCATTAGGCCGAACAGGTATGCAAAATGGCTTTCTAATATATTGCCCATTATGAAAAAGAATGGTAAGCCTATAGTATGTAAAAACTTTAGGGACTTAAATTTGGCCACTCCTTAATATATTTATTTTATGCTTCTTGCTGACATGTTAATTGATGCTACCTCCAGGATGACATTTGGTCATTCATGGATGACTTATCAAGTTATATCCAAGTTTTCAATGCTACGGAAAGTGTTTCTAAGATTTTTCTTCAGATGTCCAAGTGCTATTGGGATGTTTGATTGGCTAGTTATGCCTTTTAGCTTGAAAAATGCTGGTGCAACGTACCAACAGGCCATGAATTCCACCTTTCATGACATGATTGACCATCATATGGAGAATTATATTAATGATATTATGATAAAATCCAAAAAATCATCTGATCATGTGCTCTATTTAAGAAAGAGTTTTGAAAGAATGAGATTTTATCACTTAAAGCTTAACCCTTTAAGATGTGCTTTTGGTGTACAGGCTGGAAACTTCTTGGGATTTCTTGTGCATCAGAGAGGGGTTGAGATCGATAAGAATAAAGCAGAGAAAGTGCTTAAAGAAAAGTTGTCTCACACAAAAAAGGAGTTATAGAGGTTTCTAAGGAAAGTCAACTACCTAAAGAGGTTTATTTATAATCTTGCTGGAAAACAAAAGAATTTTCTGATTTGCTGAAACTTAAACAAGAAAGTGAATTTAAATGGGAATCGAGGCACAAAAATGCCTTTAATAAAAAGAATATTTGTCAAAACCTCCTATATAGGTTTAGCCTAGGGAAGGGATGCCTTTAAAATTATATATATCTGCTGGTTATGAATCAGTTGGTTGTATTTTAACTCAAAATAATTAAATGGGCCATGAACAGACCATTTATTATTTTAGTAAAATTTTAATTCCTATTGAACAAAGATGTTCTTTAGTTAAAGAATTATGCCTTACTTTATACTTTTCTTGCACTAAATTGAGGTACTATCTCTTAAAAAATAGAGTTTACATAATTTCACAAACAGACCCGATGAAGTACATGTTGAACATACCCATTTTGTCAGGAAAGATTGGGAAATGGTTGTTGAGCTTGATTGAGTTCTCATTAGTTTATCATCTCAAAAATTGATGAAAGGTCAAGCTTTGACATATTTCCTTATTAATCCTCCAACCCAAGAAACCTTTGAGGAAAGGGAGCTTCTTGTATGTGGAGTGAACATTCAGCCTTGGGTCCTCAAGTTCGATGGCTCTTCCACAGGCAAATCGGCTGGAGTCGGTGTGGTAATTATTTCTCTTTTTGGTACCAAAATGGCTTTAAGCTTTACTTTAGATTTTGAATGCACTAATAATCAAGATGAATATGAGGCTTTAATCATAAGCATTGAAATTATTTAGGACCTTGGTCCTGAAGAAGTACTAGTTATTGGTGATTCATAGCTTGTAATTAAGCAATTATTTAGGGAACATAAGTGCACCAACTTATCTTTAGCTGTTTATTTTTCTGCTGCCATCGAACTTGCTAATTCTTTTGAAAATATATCCTTTATGCATGTACCTGGAGAATCTAATTGAGAAGCTGATGAATTGTCTCAGGCTGCATTAGGCTTGAAAATGTTAGAAGAGTTAACGCACAAGTTGATTTTGGTGTAGAAAAAATCACACCCATCCATTTGAGAAGGAGGCCTCCAATTTGAGTCATTTAACACATACTTGAATATGGCAAGTGATTGGCGTGCCGGCATCTAGGCATATCCGGAGAATCCCTCCAAGAAAGTGTGATTCAAAATTAGAGTCGAAGCTCTAAATTATGTTATGATTTGGGAAGACTTTTACTGAAGAACATTTGATGGCTTACTATTGAGGTGTACTTCATTTCCTCAGTCTATGGTGATTCTAATACAAGTCCATGAAGGTATTTATAATGCACATCAAGTTGGAAGGGGGATGAGATGACTGATTAGGAAGCATAGTTACTATTGGCCTTCGATCTTGAAAAATTGAACCACTTATAGTAAAGGGATGCCACCAATGCAAAAAGTATGGAACCATTCAATGAGTACTAAAAGATTATATGTATCTAGTGGTGAAATAATGACCATTTAGAGGATGGGCCATTGATCTCGTTGGAAAAATCTATCCTACTTCATCCAAAGGCCATAGCTTCATTATTATGGGCACTGATTATTTCATTAGGTGAGTGGAGGCAATTCCCATTAAAAAGTTAAACAAGAAGATGTGATCACCTTTATTAAGGAACATCTCATCCAAAGGTTTGGGATTCTTCAAACAATTACTCCATATTAGAGAACTATATTCACCGGGGAGGAGATGAGAAATTTAAGGAAGATTACACTATTAAACATCTTACCTCAACTCCATATTATGCTCAAGCCAATGGTCAGGTTGAGGCTTCCAACAAAATCATCATAGGCATACTAGGGAAGATGCTTGAGGACAATCCTAAAGATTAGCAAAGAATATCAGAAACTCTGTGGCCATATCAAACTTCAAAGAGAGAAGCAACTAGTGCAAGTCCTTTTGCACTTACCTTTGGACAAGACACATTTTTTCCTATAGAGGTATGTCTTCCATCATTTAGGGTTGCAAGGAAAAATAATTTAACTCTTGAGGAGTTTTCTCAAGCTATGTTGATCGATTTTAAGGTGGTGGATGAAGAACAACTAAGGGCTTTCACATGTATGGTGGCCCAAAAGAAGAAAGTATCTAGGTTATACAATAAAAGAATCGGGAAAAAGAAATTAGAGGTAGTGACTTAGTGCGGAAAGTCATACTGCCACCTGGAAAAAAAGACAGAGAGTTGAAGAAATGGTATCCTAATTAGGAGGGGCCATTTAGAGTGCATCAAATGTTGGATGGTAAAACATATTGGTTAGAAAGTTTGGATGGAGAGCCACATAAAAGGTGGTAGCAATGTATGCCATAGAGCTTATACTCAGCATGTGAATGTAAATGAAAACCTAACTGGCTTTAGTATATAAGTTCTTTAAATGAAAACATTCCTTGTATCGAACGTATAAATGTCCACTAAGTATTCTGTATGGAATATATTCTCTAAGAGTTTTAGAATATGAGTGATAGATTGCCATTTATACAGAAGCTTTAAAGGTTATTCATGGTCATAGGATTATTGGTAAGGACGCCATTAATCTGGAAGACCATCACCTTTGTTGTCATCCATGATAAGTATGAAATACGTATTGGCATGGAGGTGGTGAGTCTCATTCTACAGACAATTGATGTTGTGACAACACTTGAGCATACTCATTGTATGAGTAAGTTGAACAGTGACGTTAGATGATGGATACATGGGTTGTTATCTACTAGTCAATATCTCATCATCTAGATCAAGATTGTGCATATAATCCTTAGACTTGAGGTGACATGTTATCTGGTATATTGGTGGCTATGGTTTGTTACTGTTTAGATATTGATGATAGTCATGTATTGGTATATGGCTTGTGGTGGTCATAATTAATGGTATGTTGGGATAAGTGTCCAAACAAGAAAGGATTCTTTAGCTTGGGTAACAAAGGAAGAAATCCTATGACTTCTGGTTATTCTTGATATGCAACTCTCTGGCTAGAGTGGAAGGTTCACTAGAAAGAGTTTCTAGTAGGAACCGGGTTTATCAAGAACTCAAATCGGATATAGGTCATATGATCTGGTATATAAGGTTTTACTATTCCATGACCCTAGCTAAGATCAAAAATCCATAATTAAGGGATTCGAGTGCATGGTAATTATGATCGAGAGGTCCATGCAAT
>CAOJBK010769683.1:0-10079 GCA_948294925.1 Codiaeum variegatum | reverse complement strand
CTATTCCAAAAGGACCACTCCAACATGACTTAAGTTTTCTAGGAAATAGTTTAAGATGAGAGTTAAAGAGAAGACTTTCATACCTAGTTTGAAATTCTTTCGAACAATCCTTCTGTCATGACTAGCTTTAGTCTTTTCTTTGTAGATCCTTTAGCTTTCATACACCTCATTCCAAAGCTCATCCAACTTTAAAAGTTGCAACATCATCTTGCCCTTGGCTTTGTCGATGTCCAAATTAAGGGCCTTGATTGCCCAATAAGCCTTATGTTCCAATTCAACTGGTAAATGGAATGCTTTTCCAAATACCAACCTAAATGGACTCATGCCAATAGGGGTTTTGAACGCTGTCTTATATGCCCATAGAGCCTTATTCAGGCGATGTTCCCAATCTTTCCTCGAAGAATTCAACATCTTCTTAAGGATTCCCTTCAATTTCTTATTTGAGTTCTCAACCTGTCTCGATGTATGAGGGTGATAGGGAGTAGCCACTTTATGCTTAACTCCATGTCTTTGCATTAGCTTCTAAAAATGATTATTGCAAAAGTGGCTCCCTCCATCATTAACGATCACTCATGGTGTGCTATACCTACTAAGAATAAAATCCTTCTCAAAATTCACCACAACATTAGCATCGTTAGTACAAGTAGAAATTTCTTCCACCCATTTCGAAACATAGTCAACACCAACCAAAATATATTGAAATCCATAAGAGAAGGGAAACGGTCCCATGAAATCGATTCCTTAAATGTAAAAAATTTCAACAACAAAATTAGTTAAGGGCATCTCATTCCTCTTACCAATATTACCAACCCTTTGACATCGATTACATTGATTACAATAAGCATGTGCATCTTTGAATAAGGTTAGGCCAATACAAACCACTCTGGAGGACTTTCTCAGCTATTTTCTTGCCTTCAAAGTGTCCATCACAATGAAGATAATGATAAATTTATAAAACACTTACCTGTACCTCCTTAGGAACACACCAACAAATGATTTCATCATTGCAAATCCTAAATAGATAAGGCTCACCCCAAAAATAAAAATTGGAAATATGAAATAGTCATTTCTTTTCTTGAAATGACATGTCAGTATATACAATACCACACATCAGAAAATGCCTTTAAATCCTTAATGGGGTTACTCAAAGCAAGTTCATCTTCTAATAAGGAGGGTAGTCTAGACAAATGATCAACAACTATGTTTTCTCTACCCTTCTTATAATTAATTTCATAATCAAACTCTTGAAGAAGCAACACCCATCTAATCAAATGGGTTTTCACATGTTGTTTAGTCAAAATATACTATAAAGCAGAATGATCACTATGCACTATGGCCTTAAAGCCAACTAAATATACCTTAAATTTGTCTAATGCGAAAGCAACGACAAACATTTCTTTCTCAGTGTTTGTGTAGTTTAATTATGGGTTAGTAAAGGTTAAACTAACATAATGTATGACTCTTAAAGACTTGTTAACCCTTTGGCCCAATACAGACTCCAATGCATAGTTAGATGCATCACACATCAATTCGAATGGTAAAGACCAATCGGGGGTAATAATTATAGGAGCAGTTGTTAGATTTTCCTTACGGGTATGGAAGGCTTCTATGCATTTATCGTCAAACTCCAAAGGGACATTTTCCCTAATAGCCTACACAATAGTTGGCTAATTTTGGAGAAATTCTTAATGAATCTCTTATAGAGACCAGCATGATCTAAAAAACTCCTTACCCCTTTTACAGATGTGGGAGGGGAAAGTTACCAATTAAATTAACTTTAGCCTTATTAAATTCCATACCCTTGGTAGATACAATGTGAAAGAAAATAATTCCATGATCTACCATGAAATGGCTTTTCTCTTAACAAAGGGTGAGATTGCTCTCATTACATCTTTCAAGCACAACAACTAATTTATTAGAGCAATCATCAAAAGAAATTTCAAAGATAGAAAAGTCATCCATAAATACCGTGATATAGTCATCGATCATGTTAGAAAAGATCGACATCATGCACCTCTAAAAGGTCGTCGGAGCATTGCATAAGCTAAAGGGTATCCACTTGAAAGAAAATGTCTCGTAAGGACATGTGAAAGTCTTCATGGCTTGATCCTTCGGTACGATGGCCACTTGATAATAACTTGAAAGACCATAAAAAAGTAATAATATGCATGATCAGCTAACTTATCTAACATTTGATTAAAAAATGACAAAGGAAAGTGATCCTTCTTGGTGATGTTTTTCAACTTTTTATAATTTATACATATACGCCACCCTGTTATCACCGTTGTGGGGACCAACTCATTCTTGTCATTCTTGAAAATTTTGATTCACGTCTTCGTATGAACCAAACGAATGGGACTAACCCAATCACTATCAGTAATGGGGTAAATAACCCCCTTGTTTAGTAACTTAAGAACCTCTTTCTTAACTACCTCACTCATGGTTAGGTTCAACCTTATTTGCATAACCCTTTTAGGCTTAACAACTTCTTGTAAAATAATTCTATGCATACATGTAGAAGGGCTAAAACCTTTTATGTCACTCAAGCCCCAGCCAATAGCCTATTTAAGCCTTTTAAGCTCAAACTCTACTCTCTTTTCTTCTTCCTCACTAAATGTCGAAGAAATAATAACAGGAAAAGTCTCTCCCTCCGCCAAGAAAAACATACTTTAGATGCTTCGGAAGCTTGTTAAGCTCTAAAATTTGAAAAGGTTCCTTCTCCAAATTTTGGTTTAAAGGAAGCTCTAAAGTTTTATTCTCACTCTCCTCAACTAAATCCCCCTCATTCAAATTCTCTATATAACTTACAATTTTAAGAACTACAATGTCAGTTCTGTCCTCAAGTGTAAGTGTAGATTCAAGCTTATCATCAAGCACATCTTACACAAAAACATCATGTATAGCAGAATAAATGTAATCAATGAAACAATAATCATCAATAAGTGTGTTCTCAACAAGTGTAGTTTTATAGTGTGTGAGGTTGTTAAAAATGGAAAATACTATCTTTTGTCCTAAAACATATATGATTAACTTTCCATTTTTAACATCTATAATAGTGTTTATGGTTTCCATAAATTATTTACTCAATAAGATATGCAATTCATACCTATTTATTAACACATCCCCCATTTCAAGCACTACAAAATCAATCGACACAATGAAACCCGTAACTTGTACTAGCACATCCTCAACGATTCCTCTAAGGAATCATAATATCCTATTAGCTAATTGCAAGCACATTTTAGTGGGTTTCAACTCACCCAAATTCATTTGGAAAAACAAGGCATAAGGCATCAAATTTATACTAGCTTCTAAATCAAGCATGCCTTTAGCCTCTTCTCCATTCCCCATACTAATATCAATTACAAAACTTCCGGGGTATTTAGGTTTTGGAGGTAACTTATGCTGAAGAACCATATTAGCTACCTCTGAGACAATAAACTTTTTCCTCTAATTCCAGCCTATGCTTTTTAGAGTTTAATTCTTTTAAAAATATTTAGCATAAGCTAGAACTTTTTGAATTACATCAAGTAAAGGAAGATTGATACTTACCTTAGAGAACATCTTGAAAAGCTCTTTAAATTGCTTATCGTTCTTACCTCCTTTGAGCCTTTCCAGAAAGGAAATAAGTGGCTAGTATGGATTCTTCGCCTTATGAAGTTTTGAAGGAGATGGAGTCTCCTTCACCTTTTCTTACTCTTAGAGAACCTCAGTACGCTCCTTGTTCTCATTTTCCTTATCATGCTCATCCTCATTACTTGTACCATAAAGGCTAATACTAATATTATTATCATAAGTCTTACCACTCCTAAGGATCATGATAGCCTTACCATTCTCTAGTTAACTTGGAAGCTTTCCTTGTTGCTTATTCTGCAGTAGAGTTACAATTTGAACCACTTAGGTGTCCACTTTTCTCACCAATGCCTCTAAAGAATCAAACTATCAGTTTTTGGCCTCTTTAGTTTGGGTGATCATTTGAATGAATTTGTTCAAGCTTTCCTCTAAACTCGCAGTCCTTTATTATTCTTAGGAACCAGTTGAGTCCTCTTAGTAAGGTTGCCTTTGTATAACTTGAGGTGGTTGAGCATTATTATTTCTCAACCTAAAATAGGATGGTTCCTCTAACCAGGGTTATATGTGTTAGATAATGAATTATTCCCTTGGTTAGAAGTCATTTAGAACTTGAGCCTCCTCTAGCTCACTTGCAACAGGATCATAACTGGATGAATATACGTTTGCACCATGGCCAAAGATGCCACACATTCCACATACCTCTTAAGCTTAAACACGTGTGCCACCCTTTCTTTTTAGCATCTTAATTTGGAGAGTAAGCTCAGTTATATGCATTACCATATCTTTATTATGTGAAACTTCACGAGTAATAACTCACTTCCCCCTCAAACTCTTTTGCTGGGAATTGGTTCCAAGAATCTCAAACCATTGTATAGCATCTTCAGCTGTTATTTCACTAATTGAACCTCCAGTAGCATTATCCATAATTCTTTGATTCTTATTAGTTAACCCATCATAGAACAGTTGGTTGAGTAATTGAAGTGGAAATTGATGATGTGGACACAAAATCTGCAACATCTTGAATTTGGTTGAGCAATTAAAGTGGAAATTGATGTAGACATTGAATCTGCAACTTTTTAATTCTTTCTCAAACCTCATGAAAGGTTCACCATCCACTTATGAAAACATTGCAATCTTCATGCGAAGGTCAATAATCTTCTGGTGGGAGTAGAATTTTTAAATGAACTTGTGCTATGTCCTTCCAAGTAGTGAGAGAATCAAGGGGTAAAGTCATCAGCCATGTCTTTGTAACATCCTTTAAGTTGTACGGAAAACACCTCATCATTAATTGATCCTTAGTTAGACCTTAGAGTGGGATGGTCTGAATAATAGACTATAAATCCCAAATGAGGTTAAGGGGATCTTTATTGGCTATTCGATAGAATGACGAAAATATGTTATAGAGTATGGACTTGAGCTTATAGTTCATCATAGCCATGTCCAAATGGATGTAAGAAGTTGTCGTGCCAATGACCGGGTTGGCAAACTCCTTTAGTCATCTTTGGTCCCTCATGACTCTAGGAGGGTTAACAATCACTTGGACTTTATTTTCAGGATCTAAAATGTCCACTCCCCTCCAATCCTCAAGAGGAAATTCAATGTCTCGTGGCTCATCCGTGTTGTCTCTACTTATGTTCTCTACTCCACTCCTATATACGTTATCAATCAAAGGAATAATCACTTAGTTAAGAGATATTCTTTCGTTTATAAAAGAAAATAAAAGCAACAAACTAAAATAAAGAAAAAAATTTGCAAGAAACAAACAAATAATGCCTAGCTAGTTCCCCGGTAATGGCACCAAAAACTTGTTCACCCCAAAATATACTATCCAATAGTGACCACAAGTATACGAGCTATTGTAGAAGAGTTAAGAAATAATCCTCAAAGAGAATTGCAGAAAATGTCAATACCATTGAAGAAATTCAATTCTAATCTTGATATAAACTAAAATTCCAATGAAAAATAAGTAAATCTATCAATCTATAATGAAATCTAAGAGTAAATTCACTCTAGATTTTCTAAAAAGTACGTAATTGAATTCCCTAAATCATTGGAAAAATATGAATTTATAGTTACAGAATTTCAGCATCTACACGGTCTAATTGGATACGTACGGGCCCATGCAGCTTTCTTCTACCAGTACAACTATGATAAATTAATCTAGAGACGGAATGACCTTAAGCTCTATGCATGACCAAAATCTACTTTTGCACGTTCCCTGTAGAGAGCATTTGTAATCCAAAGGGTAGTACGACTCAACTCTTCGTGCATGCCCTCAAGCAAGGTTGGCATGACCCCGTACTCAGCAAGTTTCACAACTGAGTGAATGGCATGAATTAGCTTGATTTTTACAACCTTTTTCAACATCTGCATGGCCTGTACAGATAACTTTTCCTTGGAACCTCTAAAAATTACATTATTCAATTTCCACTTGTTTAGGTACCTCTTTTTCAGATCTAATATCACTAATTTTGCATGGATTCCCGATTTTTATTAATGAATACAAAATATAAAAAACTAAATACAATTTTTGGGTAAAAACTAACTTAAATATTGAGGAAAAATATATAAAAATTCACCCTGAACACCGTTCTATCTCTGTTAGGACCAGTTCATGAGGTCATATCATCACAATGGATTTATTCTTTATGTACTGTATGACTGAGAATGGGAGATGCAATGTGGCTTATTCTCTGATCTACTCTCTGAATGATCTAGCCAAGAGGCCAGCTTCCAGATGTCTTCATAGGGGGTCATATATCACTAGGCTTGCCAGAGCACTATATGTGGACCATGTTAATGAGGGAATGTCATTAGATGGATCAGTTTTGCTCTTCAACCTAGAGTGTATTAAAAACATGCTTTATGAGAGAGTTCTCCCATCTTGTCCTCTTCTAGCAGCACCTAGAGCTCCAGCTCCTACTCCTTCATATGCTCTAGTTGCTACATCACCATCCCCTCTAGTCGACCCTTTCTCTTCTGTAGGACCATTAGAGCTGCCTTTACTCTCCTACTTTTGAGACTTTTAGCGCAACTCCAATATTTATTGACTGGAGGGTTAGTCTTAAAAAGAGTGATAATAGGAACACAAAGCATACTACATTTGAGGATTCCATGATCCGACTTGAGTCAAAGATGGGTAATTTGAGCTGGAGGTAGTGTGATAATTTTTTGATGCATAGAGAGGTTTTAGATGAGATGTATAATAAGAGGGAGAATAGGAGGTGAATCGGAACAGTCCTAGGCAAGATTTTGAAATACTTGGGCTTGAAAAAACCAAAGAGGCCAATATTACCTCCGCCTTTTAGAGCCGAGACTCTTCCAGTAGCTAGCCTCTAGGTTCGTGTAGCTATGTATGATGACATTTATCCTACAAAAGTGGAGACTGCTAATCTTGAGGGGTCCAATTCCTCTAAGACAAAGACACATTCCAGCTCAGATGCAGAGACCGAGGATGACGATGATGTTGTAGATGACGCCAATGACTTTGATGGTGACAGCATGAAGGCCGATCCATGACTGACCAGGATCTATTTCCACCACATCTATCTTTATATTTATTTTATTTATGTCATACTTTTTAGGATTTGTACTTATTTTTATTATTATATTGGATTTTTACTTATTAGTCTAACTCGGATAATATGTTTATTCTTTTGTGGTTTCGATGTAAAACCAATTACTAACCCTGTCTCGGTACTATTTTTCATAAACAACTTTGGCTGTTTGATTAAAATTTAACCATTGTAGTTAATAGTAGGAATGCATCTTGGCACTATTTACATGACTGGCTCTAGGATGTTTAGGCACTGTCAAGCATTTAGCCCTTTCCTTTAGCATGAATTAGGTTAGCAACTAGAGCTAATACCTTAAGCCCTAGCTATTTTTCTTGAAAGAAAAAATAAAATGGAAGATGATTAGTGCATCAATTTTGAGAGTAATAATACAAAAAATAGGACTTTGAAAATCATTACCCATTCAGCTAGTTTCGTATTGCAAAAAGAAATATCTAAAAAAATGAAATCATGAATAGTGTTAATAGCCGACTAAATGGTTCATTAATAGTTAAGTGACTGTTGGTCAACACCAAAAAGTGTTTACCTTCCTATAAAAATATTAGTGATGAGTTTAGCTAAGTCGGGTCCCTTTAAAAAGTAAAAAGAAATATCAAAATTGTATGCACTAAAAAGGTTGAAAATGGTTTTTGTAGTGATTTTGGTTCAGTGTTCTAGGGAATTCTTAAGTTTCATGACTTGATTTAAGCCATGTTTTTAGGGCTAGATGCTTGGATTTGTATCTTGAATGCCTTGGAGCTAGGTTATATGCATTGTGCCTCCATGGATTCCGAATTCAACAACTTTGTTTTTAGTTTAATCAACAACCCAAAGTGTTGTGAAAAATATGCACATTATTGAGTGATCTTTTTCCATTTTATCTTGCTTTTGAGTTTAGAGAATTGAACATTTGAACATGTATGCTGTTTTATTTGAGTTTTTGCTTTAGGAAAAGCAAAAGTCCAAGTGTGGGAGAGTTTGATTATGGCTATTATACATATATTTTCCCCATTTTTTAGCCATATTCTATGATAAATCAAATTTGATTTGCTTGTTTAATTGTATTTTCTAGCCATTTTAGGTATTAACTCTTTTCTAGAGCTTTGTAGGAAGTTATTTAAGATTGGGCATGAAAATCAAAGTGAAGGGACTATTTTGGAGCAAAGGGACACATTTGAAGAACTCATGGTCATGAATGCTGCCCGTGAGCCAAGGGGATGGTTTTGTTTCGCTTGGCAATTGAAAATTTTTTGAAAAGCTATCTCATGGGTGCCTCTCACGACCCTTGAGAGTTAATTGTGATGGCCTAATAAGCTGCTACAAAGGTGTGAAAATGAGCATTTTTTATCGCATTAGCAACTTCACGGGCCATGAATGTTGCTCGTGAGTGCCAAGGAAAATGCCATATAAAAGGAAAATTGAGCTAAAAAGCTATCATTCTTGAAATTTTGGGACCTAGAGTAACACAAAACCCTAAGAGTTGCAAAGAACCCATATTTTATAGACTAAGGGAGTAACTTGAAGGTGGAGTTCCACATTTTTATCCAAGTTTGAGAAAGATCGTTAAGGGATTAGAAGATTAAGGTAGAATCTCCATGGGTTTCATAGTTTCTTCCACTTTTCTTTCAAGTTCTTGTTCTTTCTTTATAATTATGACCTAAATCATACTTGTCTACCTATATTAGATAAGTTTTAATTACTTTGTATGGATTAATCACAATTTTCCTCAATGAAATTTAATTTATGTATCAATTTATGCCTTTGCCTTAAATTTTTTGCACTTTACATTGCAATGTCATGCTTACTTGTGTGGTTTGTTATTCTTTCTTTGTTATAAATAGGAAGATTGAGCTTAGATCACTCTTAGGCATATGAGTTTATTATGTTTGCTAGAGTTAGATTTACAAACACCTAAGGGTTTCATTTATACCTTGAATTTTTAATTCTTTTTCTAATTGAATGAGTTTATGAAGAGATTCTCTACGTATTACTAAGGAATTGGGGATTTATTAATCTAGTTTTGAAGGAATACCCATTTGATACATTAATGAGATTTCATTAAGTTGTTAATTTTTCCTTGCAATTGTGGTTAAAACGAGTTGAAGTCTAGGTAGACGCTTTATCCTTTTATTGTTTCCCCCCTAAGGATTGCATTTTCTTAAAAATACTAAATTAGATTAGTAGTTAAAGTTTTATTTCTTTTAGTTAGAAATTGATTCAAAATCACCATTTACTGTGAGCTAGACAAAAGTGGAAGTGAGCTAGTCCTTACCTAATTATCAAAATTTCCCTTGGGAGAACAATATTAGGGTCCACCCTGGATACTGTTAGCAGTGTATACCCTAGATTTATATACACGTCATGTGATAGTAAATATAAAACTTGAATGGCTATAAGTATATATGTTCTTTAAATGAAGTGTTCCTTTTATCATATATATATATATATATATATATACATGTGTGTGTGTGTGTGTGTGTCCCTTAAGTATTTTGTAAGAGAATCTAAAGAGTTTGAGAATATAAGTGACAGATTGCCCTATGTTAGATACTTTAAAGGTTGTACATAGTCATAGGATTATTGATAGGGACGTCAATAATCCAGAAGACCATCACCTTTGATGTCATCCATGATAAGTATGAGATACTTATTGGTATGAAGGTAGTGAGTCTCATGCTACAGACATGTGATGAGTAACTTGAACAATGATATTAGATGATGAATACATGGGTATTTACCACTAGACAATATCACATCATCTAGATCATGATTGTGCATATAATATTTAGACTTGAGGTGACATGTTATCTGACAAGTTGGTGGCTATGGTTTGTTACTACTTACATACCAATGTGAGTCATATATTGGTACATTGCATGTGGTGGCCATAATTAGTGATATGTTAGGATAATTTTAACCAAAAATGGATTCATTAACTTGGTTAACCAAGGA
>CAOJBK010769252.1:0-12143 GCA_948294925.1 Codiaeum variegatum | reverse complement strand
CCCCCCCCCCCCCTCCCCTTTTTGGTTTTGAACTTAGTGAGCTACCTTTATTGTTGCCTAGACTGCCTTTTCGATTTTCAGTCTAGTAGGTTGTACCCTTAATTTTTCCTAAGCCGCCCTTTGGGTTTTTTACCTTAGCGTGTTTCATTCTTCTTTCAGATTTTGTTTATTTGTTCTTTTTAACTCTTGCATGCAATGTTAAAGAGCCCAAATGAATGAAACTTTTGATTTTGTTGAATAATTTGGACCGTACCCAACGAGGGTTACCTATATATCTCCTTACATTGAGTTTTGAATTCAGAATACAACTTATGGTTTTGGAGAATCAGGTCCAGGTAGTTCTTGTTATAGAAATGATGATGCCTAAATGCATGGTTATGCAACAAGAACACTATATGAAGTACTTCTTGAGCTAATCAAGGTTGGTTGGATGACTGAACTCATTGCCGTAGACGTCCATTAGTATGACACCTCCACTTGACATGATCTTCTTTATGATGTATGGCCCACTCCAAAAAGGCCTAAATTTCCCTTGAGGGTCTTGTACAACTTGTCTGATTTCTTTTAGGACTAAGTCACCTTCATGAAGATTATGACTTTGAACTGTTTGTTGAAATTCTTTGTAACTCTTATCTGATTATTATGAGTGTGGTGGATTGCTTCCATCCTTTTCTCATCGATTGCGTTTTGTTAATCATAGTAAGAATGTTACCAGTTGAGTTCAGAGATCTGGCTTCTTCAAGAACTCTAGCTATTTAAATTTCTAATTTTAAGTGGAGGACTGCTTCTATTCCATAGACTAAAGAATATGGAGTAGTTGATTTATAGGTTGTTCGGTACCAAAGGAGGGCATTTGGAAAATGTAGGTACTAACCCTTATGATTGTTGATCATCTTCTGAAGCATGTTCTTTAGTGCTTTGTTGGTGGCTTCAATTATGCCATTGGTTTGTAGTCTGTATGGAGAAGACCTATGACACTTTATCTTTTCCTTTTGGAGAAGAGTGGCTACCTCTTTTTGAAAGTACGAGCCATTGTTAGAGATGTTCTCATGTGGAACATCATACCTTATGATGATGTTTGTTTTAATGAATTAAGCTACCTTTTTGGAGTCCAGAGTTTGGTAAGGGGTAGCTTAAACCCACCTGGTAAAATAGTTAATGGCCACTAAGATGTATTCATTGCCAGCAGATGGCTTTGGTGAAATCTTTCCAATGATTTAAATGCCCTAAACTACAAAAGGCCTAGGGGTGGAAATAGGATTTATTCAAGAGGATGGAAGCTTTTGGAGCTTAGAATACTCGTAACACTTTGGGGACCTTCAAGCAAACTATGCAAATCCCCATTCATAATTAACCAATAGTAGCCTTGGTTTATGATTTTTCAAGATAGTGCCCAACCATTCATATGGGTGCCATCTGTCCCACCATAGATTTCTTCCATAATTTTATAGGCTTCTTCATCTAATATGCATCTCAGATGGATGCCACTTCCATGTCTTTTTGTGTAAGATGTCATCTCTAGGGATGTATCCACTGACCAGCTGCCTTATGGTTCTCCTTTCTTATTTGGAGGTACCTTAAAGATATTCATCTTATGTGAGGCAGATGTAGATGTCCCAGTACCATGGTTTCTCTTCAAGTTCTTGAATATTCATGTACTAAGCTTGAAAACTTGGTTAGCGCTTGATTCATATTGAAATAGGACGGATAATGAACCCATCACGTATTTTATCATGGATGCCAAGGTTGCCATTGCGTTAGTGAACCTATTCTGAGTTCTTGGCAAATAATGAAAGGATAAGACATCAAAGTTGTTAGCCAACTCTTCGAGGTGCTTATGGTAAGGAATAAACCACTCCTCCTTGATTTTCCATTTTCCCAAGGCTTGGGAGATAATGAGGTTTGAGTTATCGTAGATTTCTAAATTTTTGATGCCAATATAGAGAGCCAATTCTAGCCTAGATACACATACTTCGTACTCAGCTTCATTATTGATTACTTTAAAATCTAGCTTGATTGTACAAGGTAAACTTTTTCCAATATGTGTAAGGAACACCATCTCTGCACTATAACCTTTGTGATTGGAGGCTCAATCAAAATACAATTTCCATGTTTCATTTTGTAGAAATCGGAAATCCTCATCAAGGATTTTAGATTCTTCCCAATTATCATCATTTGGGGCATCAACCAGTTGATCGGTGATGACACTGCCTTTGATGGTTTTTCTCTGAATATACTTGAGGTTATAGGTTACCAGGACTGCTATCCATCTAGCCATTTTATTGTCTGTGACAAGTTTCTCTATGAGGTACTTGAGTGGAATTTTATTAGTAAGGACATGTGTGACGTATGCCCTCAAATAGTGCCTCAGTTTGTGGAAGACCCATACTAAAGCTAGGTAGAGCTTCTCGATGTACTTGTACTTGATTTCATGAGCCAACATACTTTTGCTTAAGTAATAGATGGCATTTTCCTTGTGGGAGTCTAGGGCTTTTTGGGCTAGCATTGTCCCCATGGCTTCATTGTCGACTATCAGATAGAGTAGTAGAGGTTGACTAAGCCTAGGAGGCTATAGAACTGGCGGGCTCAAAAGGTGCTTCTTAATCTGTTCAAAGGCCCTCAGACACTCATCGTCCCACCATTTAGAAGAGTTCTTTTTAAGTAGGTTGAATATCGACCCATAAGTGTCTTCTAACTGATGAATTAACTAACTTATGTATTGGAGGCACCCCAGAAAGCCTCTTATCTCCTTTTCAGTTTTAGAAGGCGACATGTTAAGGATGGCTTTAGACTTGGCTGGATCCATTTAAATTCCCTTCTTATTAACCATATACCTAAGGAACACTCAAGATAAGGCTCCAAATATACATTTGTTGGGACTTAGTTTGATATTGTACTATTAAAGTCTAAGGAAGAACTTCTCCAATGCTTGTGGATGCAGTTTAGGGGTATCACCTTCAATGACCATGTCGTCAACATACAGTTCCCCCTCTTTGTGCATCAAGTCATTGAAAACTATAGTAGCCATTCTTTAATAGGTGTCTTCGATATTTTTCAATCAGAATGGCATTACTCTGTAGTAATAAGTGCCCCATCTTGTGATAAAGGTTGTCTTTTCCTTGTTAGAGGATGAACCAAGATTTTGTTATGCCCTGCAGCTAGATTGGTTAAGGAAACCATCTCTGAGCTGGCTAGTGCGTCGACCAAAAGGTCTATGTGGGTAGTGGAAAATCATCATTAAGGCATGCCTTATTTAGGTCTCGATAATCCACAGTTATTCTGACTTTCCCGTCTTTCTTCGGTATGGGGACAATATTTTCTAACCAAAATGGATAGTTAATTGGTTCGATGAAATTGTGAGAAAGTTTCTTTGCCACTTGTTCCTTGATTGGAATGGACCAAGCCGATTTTACGCACCTAAGCTTCTGTTTGACAAGTTTATAATGTGGATAAGTCAGGATTTTATGGACGACGATGCTTGGATCGATTCTGGTCATATCGCTGGGTTGCCAGGAGAAGCAATCTTCAAACCTTTTGATAGCTGATTCAGTGTCCTGCTTGTTTGAGTATGCAGATACAATGTATGTATTTTTAGGCATGTTATAAGTACCACTGTTTATGGGCTCTTTAACTACATCTTTTATTTCTTTATTTTATTCTCTTTTTGATTGAGGCCAGATTCATCAATTGGAACATCAAAAGAAAATAAAGAGACAGGTTCATAACACGAAAACTTGGTAGTCATAGTAATTAAAATAGGAGATAGGTACACAGTTACATCAAATTTGTAATTAAAACCCGATGGACTAGTTACTTCATACTCTGATTTAGAAGAGGAAGAAGGCTTAGACTCAGACTCAGAATTGGACTCAATCTCGACTCGACTTTTGATTCAGACTTAGCAACTTTAGTAGGGACCTCTTCAAAGTGCCAATTTTTAGCTTTTCAGTTGTTGACTTGATTAAGGTGGAGATGGCAGATTTTTTCTCCTTATTGGTCAGGACATCTATGTCGCCAAAGAGGCTAGCTTCCATATTGTCCTCATAGTCATTGTCCAAGAAGTATAAGGGATTACTGTCTTCAGTGGTCAGATTCATATCAAAGAATAGCTCGAATCTAGGCATTCTAATACCAGTCACTAGGTAGATCTATGGTTCATGAAAAGCACAGTAAGGAACTGTCTCCCTTTCTTTGACAAAATCCCCATTGAGGGTTCTAAAGTATGGTCATAGAGGATATTTGATTTCACCCCCTTTGCTAGTAATTAAGGATCTTTCTCTTATCTGTGCTTTTACCTCCTCGATTTCTTCATTAGAGGGCTTGTAGCCTAAGCCAAATGGAGGGATTGAGGATAGGTATTCATCAAATGACTTCATCCCTTGTTGGTTGGACCCATTCCAAGAAAGTAGGTCATGTGTTTAAGGATGTTTCCAATAATTGAATTGTAGTATGGATCGAAATCCAAAGAGATTGGTTCTTTTAGATCATTAAAAGCCTCAATGAATTATACAAATGAGAAGCTAGATAAAGGATATAGCGATAACTTAGGCTGAATTTCCAAGATAAGGACAGTGTCTGGGACTTCAGATTTACTAGATGTATCAGCCTTGATAGTGACAATATTATTGTTCAGTGGGATCTTGACCTGTTGATGTAAGTTTGATGGTACAACCTTAGCCTAATGGATCCAAAGTCTTCCCAAAAGAACATTAAAGCATGAAGGGATGTCAATAACTTGGAAAGGTACCTTGAAAGTGGTGAACCATGGTGACTGTCAATGTTTCCACCCTTAGAACTTCTCTTTTTGAGTTATCATTAGCCTGTACAATTTGATTAGAAGGGGGTGAAATCAGTGGAACTTAATCCTAAACAGCTTGGAACTTTCAGTAGGCATACATTTAACGCATACCCTTATCAACCAGAGTCATTATGACAATTTTATCCCTTATAATGATAGTGATATAGAGGCCATGATTGTGTGATCTCCCAAGCAGGATCTCATTGTCAGAGAAAGATATTGATGTTCCCTTTGTAGAGCTTGTGATTGATACTACCAGAGTCTTAGAAGAGATGTCAAATGAAGTCTGGCATTGGCTCAATGCCTTGAAAAGAGCTTGGTGATGAGGATATGATGATGTGAGTAGGATCCATATGGAAATGTTCGCCTGAGTCTTTTTCAACTGTGGTATGGGATCCTCTTCAGGTGTAGGAGTCCCTCTAATTTGAGCCATTGGTCAGCTTGAGGATGAAGGAGCAACAGGTGTTTGAGTTATCTGGCCACTTCTGGTAATGGCATCTATTTCATCTCCCAAGTTCCTTAGGTCATTGATAACACAATAATAGTCATTATGGATTGACTTCCCCAAGGAGGGTTGGCCAATTGAAAGTGAGCAATTTGGGAAGAAGGGTCTCTCTAAGGAAGATCAGTTCTCTCTAATGTAGTGATAATTTCTCTAGAGAATGACATCTTTGATGTGGTGTGTTGAATCCCCTTCTTCAAACTCATTCAAGATTGCATTCACGTTGTGCTTTAGCAGGGGATTTGTGCCAATGTTTACAGTAGGCAATAGGAGTTCATAGACATCAATTAGGTCTTGTATTTTGTATCTAAGGGCCTTACAATCTTCAGTTTTATGTCTGAACCTTTGGTAATAATCACACTTCTCAGACATGTTAAAATTTTTCAGCAGTGGATTCAGAATGGACTTAGATTTTAATGCTTGGAATGCACCCTTTTCTAGGAATTATTTCAGGAGGAAACTCAATGTTAACCCCCTTAGTTTGGTGAACTCTCTTCTTTTGATTTGGGTTGGCTTACGAGTTGATATTGCATTGACCCCACCTTCCTTTTGAGTGGAACTGGTCTTTTTGTAGTTAGAGGATAAGGTCTGGTTTTTGTCTTTGAGTTGGCTAGATTCAAATCCATCTTCAAGGAAGACACTCACATTCACCAATGCCTTAAGCCTGGGAGTTATTGTGTCATTAGTTTGTCTCGGTAGACAGGTAGCAAGTTCTTGACTATAATGTCAATTTATTTCGATTATGATGGTTGGTGTACCATTTGGGATGCCTTTTTCCTCCATCTAGCTATGAAAGCAGAAAATGATTCTTTAGACATTTGCTTTGTTGTTTCCAAGTCTCTTTTCTTAACATAATTCTCTTGATTATAAGAATATTATTTTACAAACTCATTACAAGTTGACTACCAGGTCAATTTCTTAGAGTCATCTAATTGAATAAACCAGCTTAAAGCTGCACTAGTAAGCAACTGTTGGAAGAGCTAAGCAAGAAGTTCGCCTTTGATGCCCAAGGGGTGAAGTGTCCCATCATAAATCCTCAATTGGGTATTGGGGCAGGAAGTGCCATCAAATTTATCAAAATTCAACTTCTTGAACTTGGGTGGAAGCCTTATAGTAGGGAAGGGACTCAGATCCTTCACATCCAGCACATTCTCTTTCTTTTTCAAGGCCTTCAAAATTTTTTCCATTTCCTCATACTTTTTCATCATGGAATTAAGGAGTGGGTAATCTTGGGCCCCTTTTGGAAAAGGATCAGCAACACAATTAGTTGGAGTGGCACTTTCACGGTGTGATTGTGGATTCAGTACAATAACCTCTTTGGTTAAAAGTTCCTTCCCCGAATTTGATGAGGTGGAAGCAGGATTAGCAGCTTGCAGTCCAAACTAGATTAGCATTGTTTGGAATTTACCCATTATGGTCTATTCCTGGGCTTGCATCATAGTGGATATGGTCTCTTGTTGAGTTTTCAGGGCCTCATCTTGCCTCTTCATAATTACAACAAGCATTCCAGCAATGTCAGTAAGAGGAGCTGGTGGAGCAGGTGGAGGTGGTGTTCAGCCATCAATAGCAGTGAAAGAAGGTGGGATATCTCCAGTATTGGACATGTTGACCTTTTGGACAGACAAGTAGGGTATCAACTTTATTTGAAAAGGCAAGGCCATTAGCAGGTAGGTAAATATTAAAAAAGGTACGTGTTTGGTTTTTAAGGATTTTCTGGAATAGTTCACTTTGTCCAATTTCAATTTTTTAGATGTCGTGGTGCATGCATGCATGAATGAAAAAGGTTTCATGATGACAGGTAACATCAGAATTGTTAGGCTATAGGGGACCTAGGGTCAACTTTAATCATTACATGAAGGTTAGGTGGTTTAAAGGTTCCCCAGTGACTAGAGGTTCGATATACCTAACCACAGGTGAACCAAGGAGGTTCGCATGGGTCCAATAAGACGTACGACCTCATTATACCAACCGAAAGGATCAGAGGGTAGGCCTTGGAGTTAAATGATTTCACTATTGGCAAAACAGTCCCAAGGAGGGAAGCTCACTGTTACTCTCTATCCGAGTGATCCTAATGTAAAGGAACATGTGAAGTGATGCATGAAAACCTACTTTCACACAATATAAAGCCAAAAGGCATTTTTATCAGAAAATAATCCACTTAGGTTTGATTAAGTTTCCAAATGTCTCCAGTGGAGTCTCCAGCTGTAAGGCCCCGCCCGAACACCCGCGGGATTTCCCATCATCCTTACGAGTTTATGGCTCAAGGAAACAGGACACGAGGAGTCATATTGCACATGGCGTTGTGGTTTGTGGATAGGTCCCACATTTGTGCACTCCACATGTGTTTGTTGGTGTGCATGTGTAATGTGAAAGGAGTCGTCACCTAATCTTTAAGAAAATAGTTTTTCTATGGTGATTAAGAAATCGTATTGTTTAAATCCATTTTAGAAAAAAATATGATATTTCACCCAATTTAGAAAAGGTTTAGCCTCGGACCATAGTTGAGTTCGGAGATTCGTGGTCTGATAAAAACATTTTAGAAAAATATATATATTTTTAATTTTACAAACAACTTTTGACTTTAAAAAAAAAGATGATTTTGGTTAAAATCAGTTTTCGTGTATGCATGAGCATATCACATGATGCATGAATAGATAATCATAACAAAAATGATGCATGGACAGTTGATTAGATGTATGACATCCATAAAGCACTAAAAGTGAAAAAGAAAGTAGGGGTTCTTCCTCTAGCCCACTTCAGGTTCTAGAGAAGACACAAATCTCCAAAGAAAATAGTAAATTAATTTACATAATAAAAATGACAAGCAATCAGGGGATCTCCCCTCCAGTCCTTAAATCTAAAAGAAGCACACATCCCCAAATATAAAACCCACAATTGAAATAGCAATAACATGAATGAATATAATAATATAGAATAAAACAGATACTAATGATGGAAAATAATAAAAAAAATAATAATAGGAAAGGAAAAAAAATGCAGGCTTATCCCTTTGAATGGAAATCAAACCCCACGTCGTTGTTCCTTCTCGCGAAAGGTGGGATTGTTCTGAAAACAGTGGATGGTTTGGTACTGCTGGTTTAGAAGCTAACATATTTTAACTTGTAAAATAGTTAACCATATAGATTTTTAATCAATTTGAATTTTGATTAAAGAAAAAATGATTTTGGTAATTGAATTTGCCTAAAAGATTTTATAGGGCTTCGATTGATGCAGTTTAATTTGGAAAAAATAATTTGTCATGATAAAATTTGCCAATTCAGATTTAAGGCTCGATTCAGAATGAAAATACCTTAATTTAGATTCTAAAAGGCTTAATTTAGAGATTAAAAGGAAAAAAGGAATATTGTACGAGTCTCTGTTGTGTTCGAAGAGGATTGGTTGATGTTTGTCTAGACCGGAGTGTTGTGAAAATTGAACCATTGGACTGTCTGAAAAAGGGTGCTTCTAATGAATTCTGGAGGTATCTGGTGTATTGGATCAACTTTAGTGTGTATTGAAATGTTCAGAGAGTATTTAGAAGTCATAAAATAAGTCTGAGTATGCTTGGAAAAGTCCTTGAAAATTATTTTGAAAGTCTGAATTTATAAGAAATTGTGCTAGAAACCCTAGAAATCAAAACACGTGCATTTCAGCCCAACGCATGGGTTTTGGGCCAAACACATGAGTTTGACAAAAAAAAAAAAAGCATGTGTTTGGCTCCAAACACATGAGTTTGGCTTAAATGCATGCATTTTGGGCCTGGTTAACTAGGCTCGATTTTGTGGGTTTGATCCGGTCTGATTCAGTTCAATTTTTTAAGTTTTCCAGATCTATTTGAGGTCCGATTTGAGCGAGATTTGAACCATTGGGTTCATATTAATGAGCTGGATCTGATGGTGCAAAAAAATGGATTTTTCCTTGAGAATTTGCTCGGATATACAAAATTTTTCTTGTAAACCTTGCAATCCATGTAAACCTGTTCGGATGCAATAAAGAGTAATGCCCCTAAATCATATTATGTTTTCAAACCTTTAAGTCTGGTTGAGAGTCATAAGGTAACCGACAATTCTGGTGGTGCAAAGTTAAAGATTCATATATTATTAATGGATTTAGCTATATTATAAAAATCTCACAATAAATTTAAACTTGATAAATGTTGTGAATTATTTATACTAAAAATTTCTTAAGTTACTAATTATAATCTAATATGAATTCAGATGTTTTATAATCATTATATGAAATAATATTTAATGTAATATAATTGTTATGAGGATATTTTTTTTCTTATGAATCTAGGCATATTTTTAAGGTATAAAATTTAGAAATTATTCATCATAGATTATAGTATATATTATTGTTTTCCAAGTAGTATAACTAAAAATATTATATATATTTATTTTAAAAAGAATTATATATAATATATTAAATTAATATTAAATAATAAATTCAATTAGAACAAAAATAATAACAATTTATTATTTAGTATAAATAATAAATTTATTTTCTTATACTAAATAATAAATTTATTGTAATTAGTACTTATCATATGCAAATAAAAGTTAATAATGATGCAACTTATTTTATAATACTCATTAAATTATGTGTTTGGATCAGAGTGAAAGAGAGTTAAATGTTACTTCTGCATTATGTTTTTAACTTTATTTGACAAACTTTTAAATTTAAGGATTAATGTTTAATTTTCCTTAGTATTTACACTAACTTAACATTAATTTATTAACCTAGGGGATAGTTGGTTAATGACATGTAACAAATAAAAAGCTAAGCATTCTTAAAAATACATATATAAAAAAGGTAAGAAAAATTTTAATTTAATACATTAATTAAGTTTTTAATATTTTAATTAAATATTTTAATATTTTTCATATTAAAGAATAATCTAAATATAATTAAACTATTTTACATTAGTTAAATATTAATCCCGAGCTTAAGTTGATGAATATAGAAAATAAATTACATCTAAAATTTTAATAAATTATGTTTATTAATTATATTTAAAACTTTATTAAAGGTAATTATATTATATATGCAATGATATATTTTAATTCAATTAAATTACATATACAACGAGACACTTTAGTAACATGTTTGGCACGCTCTTGAAAAATTAGTATCTATAAAGATAAAAAATCTAGTAAAGGGTTTGGGGCAGTTCATCCGTGCATAATCCTGAAGATACAAGATATGACACCAGTAGGGATATTTACATATGTAATGCCCACTAGATAACCCACAATATTAAGGATTAGTGGCTTAGTGGCCATCATTTTTATATTTAGAGAAATCTAGTTATAGTGTTTAGGGTTTAGGTGAGGAGTAAGAATGGGGTAGGTATTATCGTAGATAGTTCTCTAATGGATGCGGTAGTTTCAGTGAGGAGAGTAGGTGATAAGATTATTGTAGTTAAGCTAGTTTTGGAAGGGAAAGTGTTTAATGTGATTAGTGCTTATGCACCGCAAGTTGGACTTAGTGTTGATTGTAAGAAGAAGTTCTGGGAGGACATGGATGATGTCATGCAAAGCATGCCGATTGAGGAGAATGTCTTCAATGGTGGAGACTTAAATGGTCATGTGGGAAGAGACCGAAGTGGCTATGAAGAGACTTATGGGGGTTTTGGCTATGGGAGTAAAATTGAGGAGGGGAAGAATATTATTGATTTTGCAATGACATATGAGTTACTTTTGACGAATACCTCCTTCATGAAAAGAGAGTCTCATTTGGTTACCTTTAAAAGCAGGTATAACATGAGTCAAATTGATTACTTGCTCACAAGAAAGTCAAATAGAGCCTTTTGTAAGGATTGCAAAGTCATTCAGGGTAAAGTTTTAACAACCCAATATAGGTTGTAAGTGTTGGACATCAAGATGTTATGGTAAGCTAGGAAGTCATCCAATACATATGCTCAACGAATTAATTAAGTGGTGGGAGCTTAGAGGGGAGAAGTGTGAGAAATTCAGAAATAAGTTGTGCAACATGCGACCTTTGACTTCGTATATGGAAGCTAATGATATGTGGGTAGCCATGAGTGAGAAGTTTCGGGAGATCAGCAAGATGATCCTGAGGACATGCTCCATTAAAGAAGGAGGGATGGTGGTGGAACGATACGATCCAAATAGCAATAAAGAGTAAACCATAATAGTACAAGAAATTGACAAACTATGAAAGTGGAGTTGCATATGATCAATATAAAAAAGCAAAAACAAAAGCAAAGAAGGCAGTGAGGCAAGCTATAGCATAATTTTATGATAAGCTATGTGAAAAGATGGGGACGAAAGAAGACTAGAAGGAAGTCTACAAGATGACAAAGGTGAGAGAGAGGAGAATGCGAGACTTAAACCAAGTTAAGTGTATCAAGGACAATGAGGACAAAATTTTGGTCAAAGAGGAAGATGTTAAAGAAAGATGGAGGAGTTACTTCGATGGCCTTTTCAACGAAAGTCAAGATGGAAGCCAATTAAGTATGGATCATATGATGATTAAGAAGATTGTGAACTACACTTAAAGAATTAGATTCTCTAAAGTTAAAGAAGTGTTGAAGAAAATGCAAGCAGGTAAAGCATGTGGCCCAGATAGGATCCCTATCGAAATGTGGAAATGCTTAGAAGATATGGAGGTGGATTGGTTAACTCAATTAGTCAACAAGATTTTGGTATCCAAAAAGATTCCAAATGATTGGAGGAGAAGTATTGTAGTTCCAATATTTAAGAATAAAGGAGATATTCAAAATTGCTCAAATTATAGAGGGATCAAACTCAAGAGTCACACCATGAAGTTATGGGGGAGAGATTTGTAGAGCAACGTATTCGGAGTTGCACATCTATTAAG
>CAOJBK010768848.1:0-10318 GCA_948294925.1 Codiaeum variegatum | reverse complement strand
GAAATGTAAGAACAGTTTCTCCTACAAGGATTAATGGTGCATAGCCTTAATCTACTAATCATAAAGATTAGAGCTGTAAAAAAAAAAACTATTCTAGTTCATTTACATTTTTGAAATCTGCTATTGCAATTGTATCTGTTAGATCTAACTAGTTCTTCCTAGACTTTCATTTCTTTCTGAGAGTTCAAAAGGGAGGCTACTGGTTCATTTACAAACTACGTTATCCTTTTTTTATCGTACAGCAAAGCTCCGAGACAGACCTCATTACGACATTCTCCAGAGCTTCATTAAGGTATTTTACTTTCTATAGCAAAAGTTTTCTGGAAAGAAACTGACCCAACAATTCATGCTACTACTTAACAGGTTGTGAAGAGAGTTCCTTATCAGCAAAATGAAGCAACCTTCTAAGCCTTAAAACCATGTCAAAATGAAACGGTAATGCAGTTCGTCGCTCCAAATATGCTGGGCTCACAGTCATATATGACAAGGAATGAAGCTCTGCTGATAAAGACTCGAGAATTAAGTGGATCTCAATTTCAAAGTCTCTAACTTCCGAGCTTGTTTTTCCTTGCTTCATAATCCCTCTAGAAATTTTTTCTTGGGTAATGTTATTACCCCCATAATAATCAATGAGACTCACAGAAAGAACCGAAGGCCATTCTTCCCTTGAATTGCTTCTATAGTCTTTCCTCATAGAAGGTACAGCTTTTGAAACCACAAATCCAGTTGCAAGGGGAATTGCAGAGCCTTTACTATGAAGGAGATGTGCTAGCGGAGGTGATTCAGCAGTGAGACATGTGGGGAGCTGAAGAGGGGTTGGAGGGAGAAAGCGCATACTGGGTGATGGAATTACAATGTAAGATGCAGACGTAGAGCCAAGAGACTTCACAGGAGAAAAGCCTTCCAGATAACTGGAAGCTGCAACACCACTGCCACCCTGAGCTCCTCCTGCACAACAGTGCGAGTCAACTCTTGATAAGGTAGAGTTCTAATGTCCAACTTCAATTAATGAAAAATAATATTTCACAAATGACTACTACTGATACACATTATACCTAATCTCAAGATTTTGAATGCATGTGATGGGCAATTATGCCCAGTACTTTGTAAAATATGACAACATATCATGTATTCTAGTATCTTAGTTTTTGAATTAATTCTTCATCCCAGTAAATGAGGCAGAATATCAAGGGACATGACAGACTTCCCGGTGCCTATTATAGGTCATGCATCAGAAGATTTAGGACGTTTTTCTGTGCCCAATTACAGGCCATGCAATAGAAGATTATGAAAGATTTCTTTGTGACTAATTATAGGCCATGCAATGGCAGATTGAGATAAATAAAACGGCACATACTGCTTCCCTCCATCCTCACCACTTTGGTCCATCACAAAAATATGGACCCAGATACCATCTAATTGGCCAAACTGACTAGCATCACTAATTTATATGCGAATTAAATTCAAGACGAATTTCCATCAAATAAACATGTACATATGAGTAATCAATATCTAAGCAACTATTATGAGGTGACTCATGAGCTGAAGATATAAGCCAATGCTAAGAAAGAAAATAATACAGAAGATGATCTTAGTTTAGCTACTAAAGAACAATGAATGTTAATGAAAAATGGAGGGAATACATAAAAAAGTAAACTGAGGAAAAGGGAAGAGATTCAGGTTACCAGGTGATTGTGAATCTGCTTGAAAAACAAGTTGTAAAGAATTATCAATTGAAACTGTAACAAAACTAATGCTCTGAACCCACTGAAGCATCCCCCTAGAGTTGTCAACCACAGTATGTCCACCTATAAGTTGTTTTCTTCCAGAAGATTGCCCCAAACCTCCCTTCATAAAGCCCAAACCTTTAGAGTGTGGACTGTATAGCGGATTGGGTGAGGAGGGAAGAGCTCTCTCTTGTATTAAGCTCATCTCTTGTTGCTGCAAGGTAGCCCCATTACTGCTTCCAGTCATCCCATCAGGCATAGATCGCCGAAGTTGCAGTGGCCATTTCTTCATCTCAGAACCTCCAACTGAATAAATTGCTTTCTGCCACTCTGTTAATCACAAATAGCAGACAAATATATTGTAAAATTATGGAGGTAATCAGGAAATTTCTCCAATTAGCAAGCTAATATAATTAATAGTTAATAAAAGTATGATAAATCATTCATAGCACATTAGATAATTCTAAAAGCATTCTAAAACAAATACATGAACTCTATAGCAATTTTTTTTAAAAAAAGCATTGCTAATAAGTAAGAGTGAATGCATAGATAATATATAGTTTCGGTTGGTAGCAACGTAGTTTTCAAGAAGCTAATTCACATCCATATATCTGGCCCAAATTAGCCGGGGTTGGAGGCACAAATGAGTGATATGGAATTCAGCTATATTTTCTCAAAATATACATTTACTACTCAGCCAAAATGTAAAATCCCAAAACTAATGAACTGACTGTTCTAAATAATATCATATCCAAGGGATTATACATAAACAATGGATTTAAATGTGTAATAAATTATATACCTCTAAAAATGAAAATTAATAAAACAAAAAAGAAATGAGTATGCCATTGGTTAAAGCTCTGCGTTTTTCTTTTTTTTCTTCTTTTGGGTTGCAGAGGGGCGGAAATAATTTCTCTGTAAATGACATTCTACTATGGAAATGTTAGTTATATAAAGCCAGTGATTGCCTTTTAAGCTGGAAATCCAGTATTCAAAAGGGGAAAAAAACAGTATTAAATACAAAGCCCAACTGTCAGCAGGACTTTTCACAGTCACATATGTTGTGTTTGCCAGATAATCTGAGTAATAGAGTAACCAACTTTGACCGTTCATTTTCAAAAGCTCAATCAAGCAGGTACTTCATATGAAGAAAAGAAATTATGAAGATGGACTAGTATGCAAGAAACTCATACCTAGATACTCAAGCTCAAAGAAATTCCCAATACGTGTAATCACAAAATCTCTAGGCTTTGCGGCACCCGTATCAGGGGAGGAACAAGCTTGAAGTATCTGACAACCTTGCTGGAGAACTTGCACAAAAAGGCATTGCAAGCCGTTTGTGTCCTGTCGACTGCTAATTCCACCAAAAGGGAATATATGGCTGTCAAGCAATTCTCCTCTTGCATCTGTCCAGATGCACACTAGCCAGCGCCAATCCTCAGTCCATCCATAGCAACAATGTAGGCTTGGAAGAGTCTTTTGATGAATACCTCCAAAGCTATCTGGCTCTGAACCATCAAGTTGAGAGCTTGATCCAGTATCTGCACCTCCACCATTATCATCAGTTAGCATCTTTGAAGATTTTGCAGTTGGATTACCAAAAATTGCAGGTGCAGCAGCATGTTCCAGAGAACCAGGTTCTGAAAGAATAAAGAGTGGCTCAAACAAGCACCGAGTATCATCCTGAAGAATATAATCTCCATTTCTATTAGGATCACAGTTCAATCCTCCAGTCCTTGTTGTCTGCCAGGAGTTATCCCAAGTACCAGGTCTCAAGCTAGCATCGATTTCACTCTCTCTGGGAAGTGAAGGTCCTCCAAGTCGAGGACCAACACACTCCTTCCACATTATCGAAGGCATTTGTGGCATGACAGAATGAGACCTACTAGACAATGTTGATGACTGAATATCATTTGACGATCCTTTTGAAATTCGCCGAGCCTTGTTGTATACAGTGAAAGCTGTCTCTTTAAGAATGACAAGTTCATTGAGGGCAGGACTGGTAACCCTAAAAATAGCATCAACTGTCACAATTTGCAATACCAATTTAGGAACATTAAACCCAGTAAGTACTATAACATTTGAAGGTGATGCTTCATCCACTACTGCCGAACAACTTAAAGCCTTGCTAACTTGACTCAGCAAAATCGGCCTCCTCTCTCTATCTGATGTGAGAAATGTCGATCCCACAGCAATAGAAGATTCAATCACAGTTTGTAGAACTACAATAGGTTCAGGAAAGGGGCACACCACATAGATAACCTGAGCGGAGGAGCCAATATAATATAGGCACATGAATCAGTTTTTCCAATAATAACAAGAAGGTAGTAACATGCTCAACACAAAATGCACCAATTGAATGAATTACTATAATTAAATAAACCGAGTCGTTTCTCATCATCTCATTCACAAGAAATTATGCAGTAGAACTCAAATAAATTTCCTTATTAAAACGATCCACTAGATTTTTTTTTTTAAATACTCGATTGATACTTAAACACGAGAATAACTTGAATTTTATTTTTTTAAGATGAAAAACAAATGTTTTAAATATATCTAGTCCCTCAAGTTGGTAGTTCTGGCTATGATGGACGCAACGATTTTTGTGGGTTATTGCAAAAATTGAAATATTCTGCTATAATTTGCAATTCAACAAAATTGCTCAGTTAACCAAAGAATTAAATTTCTAGTAGTCAAAATGCTGGCACCTTCCATCCGATATAGAGAATAATTGCTATTAAAACATTGCAATAAAGAGTTTATGCCAATTGCAATGCTTTTTGAACTGAAATGTGGCATAACTGATGGGCAGAAGGAACCGGCTACTTACCATACAAGAACCACTGTTTCCTTCTTTTGGGTTTGTTGATAAGCAAGGACCAATTTTCAAAGCTTTAATTGCCTTTGAAAGAGACTTAAGATAGCTTGTCAAGTCCCAGCCATTGGAGAGAGAAAGAAAATAATCACTAATTGAACCCACAAGAGATGTATTACTGCTTTCTATCTTCATGGATTGAGGACAATCAAGCAGCACAAAACCAGTAGAAGCCAGTTTCCCTGTGTCTATCTCCATTTGGTTTCCCAAACTCTGGGGTTGATGCGTTCCCAATTTGCACATCTCATACACTGAGAGAGAAGAAACTCATCATAAGGCCAGTAACACTTGAAGCAGGATATCACAGAGACAAGTACATGGGAAAAACAAATGTTTAATATATTAAATTTTCCAATTAAAGCCAGCAACATTTTAAATCAAGAACTTGGCACCGATTCACCTCAACAAAAAAGATATGTCAAAATATTTATCTAGCAACTAAAGCAATCTGCTGATTAAGATCCTGCAAGAAAAAACGATGCACTTGCCCCAGAACATCGCTGGAAGAAAACAGAAAATTCCACTCACCAGTTCCAAGTTGTTGGAAAAAATCAGCAGCAGCAGAAGTTAGGGGATCAATGTCTGGACATATAACACAATAAGTAATCTGCAATAATTAATGAACAGAAAAGTTGTAGCATCATTGACAATCAGAGCAACTTTTGAAACTCCTAAGCAATAATTAAACAATGCAGAAAATTATATACAAAATTTTACAGGTTTTGGTGAAGCATATGGTTCAAAAGGAGCCTTCTCCCAGAGTTGTAAAGAGCTTGCTGAAGTCTTAAGCCAATCATCCTGATACCTGTTAAGCACACAATTTATTTGCACTTATCATAAATGCATAGATCACCATAAACTAGGGAAATTCAAGTGCTGATTCCTATTTCTAGTCATTCATATATTATCAATTATGTGTGGAAGAAATTTATGCCCTTTGCAAACAGCTTACCACTTAATGCAATTAGCTTGGCATTCTGAAGAAGTCAAGCTAACATAAAAGTGAGTTATCGAGTATTGATGTGGAAATGACTCTAATCAAAATTAAGGATTACTACCCGACAAGTATTGCAGGGGAAGGTAGTGCAAAAAGTGTTGGCTTTCGGGTGGAAGGTAGCTGGTCAGACTCAATTTCTTGGTTTAATCTTCTTTGGCCAGTGCCATCTGCTTTAGCTCCATCCATTGAACTGGACACTGCAGCAATTGCAAGACTGTAAGTCACCTGAAAATTCCAGAACCCAATAAATGATGATCAGTATACCTTTCAGACAAGAAGAGGCACCAGCAGAAGACTGGACTGGACTCATTGGTTCTCCAATAGATAAACATACAGTGCTTGAAGAATCTTTGCAGTCGCTTAATGTAGACTCGGCAAAAGACCCATCACAAGCAATACCTCCATCATTTGACTGGTTGTGGCCTCTACACCAATCAGTGATAGATAATGGACCATCCAAATTCCCAAATGCAGATTTTAAGGCTGTTTTTATTTCAGACTGAAGCAAGCTAATCACACAGGAGGCATTGATCTGCATCCAAAAGAAAAAAGAGTAGTGTGTCAATTGTTTGATGAGGATCCAGGCCCAGAATTTGTTAAGTCATATTATCTCAAAAAAGACACGTATAGGGGGATAGCTTACTTCAGAAGAAAGTGGATCAACTAATGGCAATCCAGCAATGTCCACGGAATGGCAAGAAGCCAAGGTCCCCCCACAGCCCGCATGTACCATGGAAGGCCCACAAGAAAAACCATGCCTCCAATGCTCTTGTAATGCAAGCCATCCATAAGGACCATCTCCACAATCCGCATCCAGTGCAACATCAACGAAAGAAGTAGCTTGCTGGACAAGTAATGCCATGCCATCAAGTAGCTCCTGCAGCGGTTGCCTATGCTTATAAGGAAGCATCCTTTCTTCATTCAATGAATGGATAGATAAGGATGAACTAACTTCAATACTTGGTGAATTAGTAGGTTTGGTTACCGCAACAGTGCGCCAAACACCAACAGGCGCACTGAGGTGACTATCCAGCACTCCTCCATCAATATCACCAGCTATTCTAAATGGTATAGATTCTTTCTTCTTCACCTCATACCTGCTAGATATATTGTCTGTCACGATGCTTCCATCACCAGGAAGTTCACTCAAAACAGTGCTACCGCTTAACCTACTCAAGCTTACCGGTGCAGGGTTATTGGAAGACAAAAGTATGTGTCGTACCCTGCACATAGAAGCTTGGAACATAAGACTTTCAACTTCAGTTGCCAACACAGTCTTCATAGAAATTATAAAGTTTCCTGATCCAACTGTAGCTTCGGCCATTTTCCTTTGGACAGTTTTGGCAGCATTTGTAGAATTAAAAGTAGAGAAAGAAGGCACTATTGCCTCACTTTTAGCAAGGCTTCCATTGTGTGTGATTGACTTTCTGTCATGATGGTCTTTCCCACTCTCCACATGAGTGTAATATTTCTTTGCATCCTGCATTGGATTCATAGGCATGCGAGTCTTCTCATCTGATCCATCAAAGCAAGGAGAAGGAGGGGTTGCACCATACGAATAATTGTTTGGACTTGAATTTGAACTCTCAACTTTGCGAGACTGTGGACGATATGGACTTCTGAAAATTGATGACGATGATGACTCACTTGTGCAGGTTTCAACTGCTCCATATTCCGGAGCAAACGACATAAGAGCTTCAGCTTTGACTAAATGATCAAACTCACCTTTAGAAGATGGAAGTGTGTGGTTCACTGGACCTGATGTCATCACCTCTAGTGTACTTTCTTGAGTTTTGCTAATGCACTCATCTATGGATGTTGTGGGAGGTAGGCTAAGACTCTCAAAGGATGAAAAACCTACAGGCAAAAGCATATGATCTGCAACATCCATAACCCCCATCGGACTACTAACAACTTCTCCACAATCTGGAGCTGGAAACATTAGGGCCTGTGACTCTGCTGTTCCAGGGGGCTTCACAGAAGACAAAAAAAAAACACCATGACTAGATTCAACAAAAGGTAGACACTTTTTTGTTTTCCTCTTTTATACATTCAAATCCAGATATATAAATATGTGCTTAAATGAAAAACAAACACACAACACACCAAGCCGCATTCAAACATGTTGATAGAAAATAAGCAGATCAAACAAGAAGGATCAGCTGTGGGAAGGAAAAAGTTAGATGATTTTCTCTGCATAGGCTTATTAAACGAGCTACAGTACAACCATGATTTGCATTAGGTCAACTATGTAAACCTCAGATGAATGCAGGAATAAAGTACTTATGGGGAAAACATATGTGAAACATAACGAGTGAACCAACGGATTACTCCATGGACAGTTCCCTTTTAGGTGATCATAGCAGAGAAGGATTTGAACATCGATATTTCAGTAATGCAGACAGAAGGTTCTCCCTGTTCTCCAGGTGTTTAGACACGAGAGAGCTGCTATCTAGAAAAGAGGATTGGAGTTAACTAAGCAATAATAATTCAAGTAATGGTGGCTTGATTGAAAACATCATCAACATGCTACAAAACAAGAAATATAAACCTTGGAGATATAGGTAATGAATTGGGGCAATTGATAACCTAATTCAAAATTGATCATATTGCTATTAAAAAAGAGTCAAGGAAAATAAAATATAATATAGTCCAGTGAGGTAAGTGTGCAAAAAACTGAAACATTTCCTGAAGAAAGACATCTGCTTTAAATACTTGTTTCCATTTACCACCAAAAAGGCATGTACATTATTCTCACATTAGAGTAAACTTGCAGGGAAGAAAAAAGCTCAAACTACCATTAAGAGAAATATACCCAAAGCTTGATTGAAATAAAAATTCCCACTATTTAGTAGCTTCAAATGGTTTAAAATCCAGGCTGGAAGATGAGTGAGTGCCAATATTGCAACTTGCAATCTTTCCAGGTGTCACAATGTTTTTTTTCCTCCAGAATGTGTCAGTATTATTCAGTTGACAAATATTAAAACTTAGTGTTATTAATTCTTTCCCCAAAATAACAGCAAGAGAAAAATCATTATGCAGAATATAGCATTTGCAGAGTAAAAGAAATTACCTCTCCAAAAGGCAATAAGTCATTCTCAAAGAAGTCATCAAAATCACCGAATTCAGATAGAATAGCTTGGATATTAATCCCCATATCTCTAGTATCATCATCCCAATCTAAATGAGATCCAATCTGGCCATTAGCAACTCCCGTTATGGCTGAATTGTTAACTTCAAGAGAACCAAAATCAGACTTGTAAACATCTTGCATAGTAGTATTTTTTACTGTACCCATTTGACCAAATGACTCTGTAATCCCTGTACGGGGACGCTTAGAACCCTGCAAAAGAATTACTATTACTTTTTTCTGATTCACGAATTTCAGTAGTAAAAATAATAAGAGAACAGAAGGCAAACATCTGACTCCAGCACACAAATTCAGGTGCCATTCACCAGCCCAATAAACTAAGTTGGATAATTCTTATATATATATATATATATATAAGTTCTTCTTTCATAAAGTCAAACCATTAAAAAAAATCATTAGCAGAATAAAGAGATATTCCAACTTCAATAAAATGTTTGAAAAATGTAAAAATGTCTACCCAAGTTTACTTGCAAAATTATAATAAAATTAGCAAAAATAATCGCTACAAATTATTAAGTGAAGTTAATTTTTCACTAATGTTATTTTATTAATGTTACAGGCTGTAAGATTAGGATAGAATCAAAGTGTATAAAATCTCTTATTCATAGGGATTAGATACTTATCCCTTCCTAGAATAGCTATCCTATACTTGTATATATATCCCCTATTATTCTCAGAATAAAAATACTAAATTGGTTTGTAACATGGTATCAGAGCCAACTCTAATTTAGTGTTTGGTTTAGAAATTCTGGATTCATCTACTGTTTGGTTACTGTTTCAGTAGATTCGGAAATTTGGATCACTAGTATACAGTGATCGTTTGTCGACACAGCCAGCATCGGGAGTTTCGCTTGCCGCCGATCAGTCAGTCTGCCGAGTCCGGTCGCTGGAATCTCTGCGCGTGATCCACACGCGCCGCCACAAGTTCCTGTCTCTTTTCCACGCGCCGGCGCGTGAGGGCACGTGAGCCACCGGAAACCTCGCCGGTCTTCTCTCCCAGGTTCGCCCGGATCTGAACAAGCCTCCTGTCCGCTTAGTTGTGCCAAAATACATAGTGGTGAGACCTGTTCAACTCGTTTCAAGTTCTGTTTAAAAAAAAAAATTGTAGCTTGTTCTCAGCGTTGACTCCTTGAGTTCGGCATCCCTGTGTGGTTTGTTTTCGTGGAATCCCATTATTTTGTCAGTAATTTCTTTTTCTGTTGGAAATTATTTGGCTTCTATGACACTTCTGTGTTTGCTACGGGCATTTTGTTTCTTTATCGTTGCTATAATTTTGAAGTATGGAGGAAAAGAAGTTATTCCAAGTATCTGCAGATGAGTATGCTAATTCATTCAGTATCAGGAATCACTAAAACCTTAATCCGCCCCTATTATTGAGTCAGATAAATCTAATACATGTCTCATTATCTCTTCTTCAAAGTGGGTCATTGACTCTGGTGCTACAGATCATATGACAGGTAATTCCACTCTATTTTCCACTTTTGAATCACATAAAACTACAACACCTATTACTTTGGCTGATGGATCACCATCTCATGTTACTGGCTCTGGGACAATAAATCCAACAC
>CAOJBK010768698.1:0-12630 GCA_948294925.1 Codiaeum variegatum | reverse complement strand
TTGACCACTGAAGATTGCTAGCCCCTATACTTTCTAGGCAATGACTATAAGGACAACATGGAAGCTAACCACTTTGGTGACATAGCTATCCTGACCAATAAGGAGGAAAAATCTGAACTCTGTATGTTAATCAAGCCAAGTAATGAAAAGCTCAAAAATTGGCACTTTGAAGTGGGTCCTGCTGAAGCTACTTAGTCTAAATCAAAAATCAAGTCTAGGTCTGAGTCTTCTTCCTCTGAATATGATTCTGATGTAACTGGTCTATTGGTTTTTAATTATAAGCTAGTTATAATCGTGGACCTCTTCCCTATTTCTATTAATTAGAGTACCAAATTTTCTTGTTATGAATCTATCTCTCTATTTTCTTTTGTATTTCCAATTGATTAATCTGACCTCAAACAAATAGAAAAAGGGAATAAAATAAAAGATGTAGTTAAAAAGCCCATAAATACATGCCTAAAAATATATACATTACATATGCATGCTTAAACAAATAAGATACTGAATCTGTTATCATAAGGTTTAAAGATTGCTTCGCCTGGCAACACAATAGCATGACCGGACTTGATCCAAGCATCACCAAACATAAGATTCTGATGTATCTAGATTATAAGCCTGTCAAACAGAAGCTCAGGTGTATGAAACCAACTTAATCCATTCCAATCAAGGAAGAAGTAATTAAGAAGCTTTCTCACAACTTCATTGAACCAATCAACTATCCGTCTTGGTTGGCCAATATTGTCCTAGTATCAAAGAAAGATAGGAAAGTCAAAATGTGTATGGACTATTGGGATCTAAACAAGGCATGCACCAAGGATGATTTTCCACTACCCCACTTAGACCTTCTAGTCGATGCGTTAGCCATTTCAGAGAAGGTTTCCTTAACTGATGTGGCCGTGAAGTACAATCAAATCTTGATTCATCCTCAAAAGAAGGGAAAGACAATAGGGCACTTACTACTATAGAGTAATGCAGTTAGGACTGAAAAATACCATTCCAGTTACCAAAGAATCGATACCATAGTTTTCCATGACTTGATGCATAAAGAGGTGGAAGTGTATATTGATGACATGGTCATTAAAGGTCAAACTGTCGAACCACATATGCAAGCACTGGAGAAGTTCTTCCTTAGACTTCGATAGTACAATCTCAAATTAAACCCCAACAAATGCATATTCGAAGCCTCATTTAAAGTGTTCCTCAATTACATGGTTAGCAAGAAAGGGATTGAAGTCAATCCAGCCAACTCTAAAGCTATTCTCGACATGCCACCTCCTAAAACTGAAAAGGAGATAATGGGCTTTCTAGGTTACCTCCAATACATCAGTCGATTTATTCATAAGTTAGCAGACACTTATGGACTGATATTCAACCTATTTAAGAAAAACTCCTCTAAATAGTGGATGATTAGTGTAAGAGGGACTTTCAATAGATTAATAAGGACCTTCTGAGCCCATCAGTTCTACAGCCTCCTAGGCTTGGTCAACCTCTACTACTTTACCTGACAGTCACCAATTAAGCCATGGGGGTAATGCTAGCCTAAAAAGCCCCAGAATCTCATAAGGAAAATGCTAATTATTACTTAAGTAAAAGGATGTTGGCTTATGAAATCAAGTACAAGTATATTGAGAAGCTTTTCCTAGTTTTAGTATGGGTCTGCCACAAACTGAGACACTATCTGAAGGCATACGTCATACATTTCCTCATCGATCAAAGTCCACTCAAGTACCTCATAGAGAAGCTTATCTTAGATGGAAATATGGCTAGATGGATGGCAGTTTTAGTAGCCTACGACCTCAAGTGCATTCAGAGAAAAGCCATCAAAGGCAGTGTCATTGCCGATCAATTGGCTTCTACCCCAACCGATTATCAATGGGAAGAACCTGAGTTTCCCATTGAATACATTCTATATTTGAAAAATGAAACATGGAAGTTGTATTTTGAAGGAGCAGACAATAACAAAGGTTATGGTGTCAGGATGGTGTTCTTTACACTTACCGGTGAAAGCCTACCTTTTGTAATTAAGTTGGATTTCCAAGTAACAAATAATGAAGTTAAGCATGAAGCATGTGTATCTAGTTTAGAATCAGCTCTCCAAATTGGCATAAAAAACTTAGAAGTCTATGGTGACTCAAATCTCATTGTCTCCTTAAGGAAATGGAAAATCAAGGAAGAATGGTTGGTTCCTTACTATAAGTGCCTCGAAGAGTTGGCCAATAGCTTTGATGTCTTATCCTTCCATTATCTGCCAAAAACTCAAAATAGGTTCGCCTATGTGCTGGAAACCTTGGCATCTATGAAAGAAATACCTGGTGGGTTCATTATCTGTCCTATTTTTTATAAGCATCAAGCACCAACCAATTTTTCAAGCTCAGTGCACGAATATTCAAGAAGTTAAAGAGAAACCATGGTACTGGGACATCTACGTCTACCTTACAAAAGGTGAATATTTTGAGGGTTCCTCTAAATTAGATAGGAGAACAATAAGGTAGCTAGCCAGTGGATACATCCCTAGAGGTGACATCTTATACAAAAAAGACATGGAATGGCATCCACCTTAGATGTGTCTTTGACAAAGAAGCCTATAAAAACATGGAAGAAATCCACGATGGAATATATGGTAACCACACGAATGGTTGGGCATTATCACAAAAATCATGAATCAAGGCTACTATTGGCTCACTACGAATGGGGATTATGCACAGTTTGTCCGAAGGTGCCCAAAGTGTCAACAATATGCAAAGCTCCAAAAGCTCCCCTCCTTACCCCTAAATCCAATCTCCACATCGTGGCCCTTCACGATTTGGGGCACCGACATCATTGGTAAAATTTCACCAAAGTCATTCGCTAGCAATGAATACATCTTAGTGGCCATTAACTATTTCACCAAGTAGGTTGAGGATGCACCTTACCAAACCCTAGACTTAAAGAATGTGGCCAATTCATCAAAACCAACATCATCATAAAGTATAGTATTCCACATGAGATCATCTCTAATAATGGCTCAAATTTTCAAAAAGAAGTAGTCACTATCCTCAAGAAGGAAAATATCGAGCACCATAGGTCTTCACTCTATAGAGCTCAGACTAATGGTGCAATTAAAGTCACCAAAAAAGCATTAAAGAACATGCTTCAGAAGATGATCAACAATCATAAAGATTGGCACCTACATTTGCCAATTTCCATCCTTAGATATTAAATAACCTACAAATCAACTACTAGAGCTACACCATACTCGCTAGTATATAGAATGGAAGTATTCCTCCTCATAGAATTGGAAATTTAGGAAACCAGAGTTCTTTAAGAAGCCCAAATCTCTAAACTCAACTGAAAATAGGCTTACTATGATTAGCTAAACTTAATGGATGAGAAAAGGATGGAAGCGTTCTACCACACTTAGAACTATCATATCAAACTTGTAAAGCACTTCAACAAACATGTTTGAAGTTGCAATCTTTAAGAAGGTGACTTAGTCCTAAAAGTAATCAAATAAGTTGATCAATACCCTTTAGGGAAATTCAAACCTCCTTGGACTGGGTCATACATGATAAAGAAGATTGTGTTAGGCAGAGGCGTCATACTAATGGACGTTGACGACAATGAGTTCAGTCATCTAACCAAACTTGATTAGCTCAAGAAGTACTTTATATAATGTTCTTATTACATGAGCATGCACTGAGGCATCATCATTTTCTAATGAGAACTATGAGGACTTAATTCTCCAAAATCATAAGTTGTATTCAGAATTCAAAATTATAAAATTCAATGTTAGGAGGTACATAGGCAACCCTCATTGGGTACAGTCCAAATCATTCAATAAAATTAATTATTTCATTCACATTTGAGCTCTTTAACATTACATGTAAGAGTTAAAAAGAACAAATAAATATATTTTGAAAAAAGAATGAAACCCGCTAAGCTAAAAACCCAAAAGGGCGGCTTAGGCAAAATTTAAAGTATAGCCTGCTGGACTGAAAACTGAAAAGGTAGTCTAGGTAACAATAGAGGTAATTCGCTTAGTTGAAAACCTAAAAAGGGCTTCTTGGGCAAAAATAAGAGCTTAAACAAAAAAAATCAAGGTCTTATTCATCTTTTGAAAATTTCAAAACTAGATATTTGAGATAGAAAAACTAAAAGAAACAAAACAGAAAAAATCAGAAGTCTTATTCTCAAAAGAAAAATATAAGTCTAAATTCAGACTCAACCCTCAATCTCAGTCAAAAGAGCATAATGCTTCAGCTTCTCCTTTGGCTAACATGTCTCGATCCATCATTCAGAGTACTCAGAAAGGTTGCCATAGTCACCACCTGGGATCATCATTGCCCTTCGAAAGTTTTGGATCCAATAGGAGAGAACAACTTTAGCCAGTCGATCATTTACTAAGGTCACTTCAAATAATGGACCATCTGGGGCTACATCATGATCATGTCCCATCTGACAAAGGGCTCTAGTAGCCTGATACCAAGCCATATGTTTGAAACTAAGTACACATGCTTTTATCCCTTACACCTCTACATGAACTATTTAATGGTGTACTAGTCAGGCTTCCAAAGTAAGTTTGGAGGACTCAACTCCATTAGCTAGCTAATCCAATCCTTCTTAGAGTTAAAACGTATAACAATCTTTTAAGATCGGTACGAAGCTGCAGAATAACCTAGTCTGTCAGGTTTGGGAATATTCTTGAGGTGGTCTCTTACCCAAATCTAAAAAGAAAATACACAAGTTAACGAAGCCTCAAAATATGCTAAAACAAACAAGTATTAAAAGGGTCTATGCACCTGGAGCAAATCGGGCTAATAGACCAAGGATTCCTCGAGCTACAGTAATAGTCAAGGCTCAGCGATATCTCAACCAGGAACATAACAACAATTGACTTACCTTCACCCATTTGGGGTATCAGCTTAGCTACTTTTGTATCCCCCATCCAATTGGGCCCATGAAAATATAGCCCACTGATAATCCAGAAGCATAGGCCTTCAGCCTCCAGCCATCCATACAGACTCATCCTTTGATTCCTTCTAAAACATCTTGGCCAAAGTAGGCAGGTCGACCAAATCATCCATCACCGTACCTAAAGCAGCCTCTGTGCTCAAACCCAATAGCTTCTTAACTGAGTTGAAATAACCTACTCATTCTACTGGAATAGCTAGGTCAGCCTCAGGGTTTGTACTGAGAAAAAGGAAAACTCCTCAAAAGTTGGACATAACTCGTCTGTGCCAGTCCCAAGCAGGAAAATGTGATCGACATTATCCCAAAATTGGATACAAGAATTGAGAAAGTCCCAGTCTATTCACACACCCCTAAGTGTTGGTAGAGATGCCATACCGTATTTTCTGAGGTTGATACTGCTCGCTTTGTCCAAATTCTATCACCAACCATGCATCATGTAGCTAAAAAAGAGTTCCATGTTGTAGATAAAACAAAAAGAAGCTGACTTTTTTTTTTATAATAAATCTATTTTTATGTAATTTTCTATGTCAAAAATTGATTTTCATACGGGTATTTATAGTGTCACATAGATCAAGGTAGAAAAATAGAGTTCGGAAGGCTAAACGTGTGAGCCAGGGAAAAACACACATTCATGTGATTGGGCCAAAAAACATGCATTTTGGATTAAATTCACGTGTTTGGCTACCACAAGTGGTTCGCTCTCACACCGACCCGGCCCATCACGACGATTCATTCGGACCCGATCCGATTCTGTTTTTGCTCGATTTTCATTCAAAAATATTTTCAAAATCAAAATTTTCAAAAAAAAATCATTTCTTATAAATTTGCAAAGAAAAAATTGAAAATTTTCCAAATTTTCATAAATTAACAATAGTTTAAATATACAAAAAAGATAAATTATTCTTACAAAAGTCCACAACAGGGGCCCAACTCATCATGCATCATCATCCTCTTCTTCCTCCTCAACATGCTCTCCTTGGCCTCAACCTGCACACCACGCCTCCTAACGACCCTCAACTCTCTTTGGCTCCTCAGAAAACTCCGCTTTACAAAAGAAGTACTTAAAGAATATAACATCCTCTGATGAGCATCAACACCCTGGGCGTGAATCATATAGCGCACCTGTAAAAAAAAGATAGAAAATCAGAAGATATTGGCATAATGAATAAATTAACTAGATGCTCTATGTATTAGGAATCTGGGTTAATTCCACCTGAGCCATGCCCAATAGGTAGTCATAGCTCGCATGATGAATATAACTCATACCTACTACATTAGAATAGAAGACCTGATCAGGAATATAGGGAAGTGCAGTTCATGAATGACTGGAGATGGCAGGCATATTGGACGTTGAAGCACCCATGCCCGAAGAACTAGAGATATAATGGGATGTAGCCTAAAGGGCAGGAATACTACCTTCACTACGAAGCCTCAGCCTCGGAGCAACAGTAGCCTGGCCCTAGCCATCTTGAAGTGAAGGTCTCCTAACCATCAAGCGGACAACTATAAAGTCTAGGCATGAAACGTCCATAAGGAAATAATCCTCCCTAGGTCTTGCCATCTGCCAGTAGGTCTAAAAAAGTAGGGACACCTTCTCTCTCATCTGTATGAGAGGGTCCTCTGATGCAATCCTCTCCTCAGTAAACTGAGCCATAACAAGCTCCCTCAGAAAGAACTCCATCATATTAGAAGAACTCAAGAGGACCCACCTCTGAGTAAAGGTAACTCCAACAGAAAAAAGATCCACACCCTCAGATGGAGTAGGACCAAAAGGACTCCAGACGAGTTTAGAGGAAGCAATAAAAAATCTGTAATAAGGAAATCTGAGTAAAGTCATTCATAACATACCTCACTCACCATGGCCAAAATACGCCTATAGTCATGGAAAGTGAAGATGATCTACTCAGGTAACCATGATCCCTTACACAAAATCCTCCCCATTAGGAGCGAAATCTAGTCTCTGACCATGACCCTGAGAGAAATCTCACAGATATGGGCAAAGGCATAAAGCTATAAGGAAAAGAAGCCAGTTAACAAATTAGATAAAGATAAGCAATCAAAATGAAGGGAAATACTGACCTCCCTCACATTAGTTGTCGTGGGAATGCCTGATCCCCGAGCACTGAACAAGATGTACATCTTTTGATACGTTACAACCAATGTAGCTCCTGCTCGGTCATACTGACCGAGTGCATCAAAATCCTCTAATGAGCCCAAGATCCTCAAATCGACCCATCTAGAATCATTATATAGAAAAAGGGTAGACATAATGATCAATATGCAGACTCTGACATAGTGATCCATAGAGTACCGCTATAAGTTCATCCGAGATTAAAGCTCAACTAGACTAGTCTTAGAAGCTGACCCAACAAAATTATGATACATATGCTCCTCAAGCATATTAGTCACATCATGCTCTTACAACAACACCGTGTCAAAAATAATAGGAATGGTCTAAAAATGCATTCCTATCAGACATGTGCACTCATACGGGGTCATCATCATCTTTCCTACTGGCAAGTGGAATGTGTTGGTGGCCAGCCAACATCGCTCAGCTAATGCAAAAATTAGACTCCTATCTCGAGTACGCTCAATGTATAGGCTTAACCATCCTAGCAAGTGAGATGGAGCAACACGACTGGCCACATCATCATAGTCCCGAAGAAAGTCTACCACCCCGGTGAGCTTCGACAGAGTGCCTCTCTGGTAATAGGTGACGCTCTACATGTATGAATTCAATCCTATTAGTTTATTTTCCTATTTATTTTATTATAACTCTATTTTTTTAACTTAAAATAAAATATGAGTAGAAAAATAAATAGACATGCTAAAATAAAGTATAATATAACATGCTACTGGTGGTTCCGCAAAAGTATAGCATTCATGGGCATATCAGGTTGCTTGCGAGCCATCAGTAAGTGATCTGAAGTATCCCACTCAGGCAAAGGGATAATAGCCTTAGAAGATGGGTCGGGCAAGTCACCAAGCAACCCCTCCTCAGTGGCACAATGATGTGGATTTTCAAATGAAGGAATGTCTTCTCCCTCTAGCGACTCCTACAGACATGCTGACAAATCCTCCTCCTCTTGAATAAAGTTAACCGGTATCATAAAAAAACACTTGCCAAAATAGAACAGTAGAAGAGGAGAAAGTTGAGAAGAAATAAAATTTGAAGAACAAATGAATTTCCTAAGCCCTTTTCTAGGTAAAATTCCAACCACCAAATTAAATACATTCACAATTACATGTCACATTTTCGCAAAATGAGACTACTAAGGGGGTAGCTGTGAACCCTAATTTTTACACCATCGGATCTGGCCCCTTAATATGGGTCTAATTATTTAAATTACGCTCAAATCAGACCTCAAAAAGACCCAAAAAACTTAAAATAGATCGAACCTAGAAAATTGAGCCCAATCAACCACTCCCAAAATGCACACGTTCAAGCTGAAATAGACGCATTTTAATTCCTAGGGTTTTCTAGCACAGTTTTTTTTATAATTTTAGACTTTCAGAATAGTTTTTAGAAAAGTTTTCCTTACATACTAAGTCCCATTTTCTAAATTCAAAACACTTCTATGCACTCTCTAAACATCACAACACACAATATGACCAGTCAAACACACCAAATACCTCTAGAATTCATCAAAAACACTTTTTTTAGGCAGTCTAATTGTTCAATTTTCACAACATTAGTCTAGAAAGACGTCAACTAGTCCTCTTCGAACACAACGGAGACTCTTTCTGATTTCATCAAGCCATTCGATCCACCAGTGTCCAAATCTCAAGAAATATTCCTTTTTCCTTTTCATCTCTGAATTAAGCCCTTTAAAACTGAATTAAGGCATTTTCAAATTATATATAATTTTTCCTAAAATGAATCATATTAAGCCCTAAAATGAACTTTGAAAATCATTTTCACCAAAAATTCATTTTTCATTAAATCAAATTATTAAACTGATTAACAGCTTATTTGGTTAACAACAAATAAAAAGTTTTGATTCCCATTCAACGGGATACACCAACAACCCTTTTTAAGACTTTAACTCCAAAATGTTTTCATTCACTTTTCCCATTTTTCGTTCATTAAATTGTTTCTGTTATTAGTCCATGTTTCGCTTTGCTTATTGTTTTATTGGCATGTATTATTATAAAAAGTTTGTATTTTCGTTATTTAATTATGGTTTTGTATTGAGCAATGTGTGTCTCTCCTAGATCTACAGATTAGAGAGGGGATCCCCTTATTATTTTTTTATTTTCAATGTAATAATTTTTATTACTTTCTTTGGGGATGTGTGCCTTTCCTAGAACCTAAAGTGGGCTACAGGAAGGACCCCTGCTTTCTTTTTCGCTTTTACTACTTTATGGATGTCATGCATCTTATAAACTGCTCATGCATCATTTTTGCCATGATTATCTGTTAATGCATCACATGATATGTCATGCATACACAAAAATCAATTTTAACCAAAACCATACTTTCTTAAGCCAAAACTTGTTTAAAAATTGAAAAAAAATATTTCTAAAATTGTTTTTTTTTTTTTAAAATCATATCATGAATGCCCAAATTCCCTTTAGTTCGAGGGCTAGTTTTTTTTCCAAAAATTAGGGAAATAATCAGACTTTTTATAAAATTGGAATTAGTCAAAATAGTTTCTTAATCATCATAGAAAAACTATTTTTCTTAAAGATTATGTGGCGACACTTAACACATCACACGTGCACACCAACAGACACATGTGGAGTGTTCAAATTTGGGACCTAGCCACAACTGCAATGCCATGCGCAATATGACCCCTCATGGTCGGTTTCCTCGAGCCATAAACTCGTAGGCACGCTGTGAAATCCTGCTGGCTATTCGGACGGGGCCTCACACTATCTAGTTAATTGATTTTTTTATAAAATCTATTAGTTATTGAATCAAATAACCAACCCCTTTTTCAAGCAACCCCCGCCCTTTACGAGAAGGGAGAATGATGTGAGGTTTGATTCCTATTTCACGAAATGCGCTAGCAAGCCTGTTCAAAGGCTTCAACTCTAATTTTTAATTTCTTTTATTGTTTCCATTTTTATTTTATTTTCATTTTTAGTCTATATTTATTTTACTTTATGTTTATGTCATTTTTATCATTATTCTCAGCAATGGTAAATGATGTGATTTCCTCTTGACATGAATTATCAATGGAGGAATCTGTCTGACCTATTTCCTAGCATATTTGTTGTTTGTGGAATATACCTACCAACTCATATTTCTTTTATTTATTTATTCTTTTGTTATTATTATTCTACCATTGTCATTATTACTCCATTTATATTTGCTTTTAAAAGGGAAGATGTGCCCTTCCTTTATCTTATGATTATAAGAAGGATCCCCATATATCTGTTTTAATATGTATTTAATTTTAGCTATTTTATTATTTTGTTAATTTGCTAATTGGGATGTGTTCTCTCCCTAGTACCAATCTAGCTATAGGAGAGATACTTGATTCATTTTATTCGCCTTATTTATTAACACTTTCTTTTATTTTTATCATTTTCATCCTATCATTACGTTTTCTCATGCATCATTACTTAAATGTTATATATGTTCATGCATCAATTGATATCTGTCCATTCATATATGAAATCTTTTTTTTGACCAAATGCATATGAATTTAGAGTCAAAAGTGTAGAAAATTCATTTTTTTTCTAAAAATCTAATTTTGTATCAATCACGAGTTCCCAAATCCATCTTTTGGTTCGAAACTTTTGTCTTTTTTCCAATAGGTAACAATAACATTTTTTTGGAGTTAATAATCAAAATTGGTTTCCTTCGACTTGAAGGGCCTACACTATGAACAAACGTGAGCTTCGAGGACCAGGCCTTTGGCCTGGAAAAGCCCCTCCGACGTCCAAGTCAGTAAGAGGATTGAACAATGCCTGAGCCTTCCTGGAACCCTTAGAATATATTAGGGCTTTAGAGTTTGGGGTGAGTATCACATACCTTAAAATGTGTGCCATAATGAGGTATTTATAGAGCTTATGGGATTCCCTAAGATGGATACTTGGCGTACTGAGAGAGGGCCACGTATAGGCTCCTGATGGGTGTAAGGAGGTGGTCCCTAAGTACAAATTGCACATGTTTCTCTAAGAATATTCTCTATGTTTGTATGTTATGGATCCAAGGGGTCTCTTGGCGATAAATCATCCAGAAGACCCCTCTATAAGACTTTAGGCTTGGGCCTAGTGGCCTCAAGGCCTTTATGGGCCATTCTCTCAAGATCTATGGGTATTGAGCCTTTTGTGTTCTAACTAGACCCATATCATAGGCCTCCTTTATTCATCTAAGAATGAAGAGCATTTAGTTTGAGTTCTTGGTTGAACAAATCTTCAAGCAGAAGGTCTAAAAGTCTTTGCACACTGCTGTGGGTAGGATTTTTCCTTTCCATTGTTTTTCATAGTTTCCTTTCAATTTTTCAAGTCGAATCTTGGCCATGTGTTCGACTTTTAACTGTACGACCCTTTAGGAATATAGTTGACTTAATTTATTAGCTTTGGTGAGATTTTTTGGGATATTCCCCCTTTAAACCTATTTGAATATCATCTCTTCTATTGAATTTTTCCATTAATTGACATTTTTTGATGAAATTTTGAGGCTTCTGAATTTTGCTTCCGCCATTTTGAGCTTTCGACGAAGATAGGGCCCTTCACCCCATAATGTGACGAAGCCGACATTGAGGCTTCTGCAATTTACATATGACCATTTTGAGCTTTCGATAAAGATAGGGGCCTTTACCCATAATGTGACAAAGCCAACATTGAGGCTTGGGCCTTTAGCTTCTGGCCATTTTGAGCTTTCGGCAAAGATAAGGGCCTTCACATATAATGTGACAAAGCCAACATTGAGGCTTATGCCTTTTGCTTCTAGCCATTTTGACCACTTGGCGATGATAAGGGCCTTCACCTGTAATGTGATGAAGCCAACATTAAGGCTTGTGCCTTTTTCTTCTGGCCATTTTGAGATTTTGGTGAAGATAGGGGCCTTCACCCATAATGTGATGAAGTTGACATTGAGGATTGTGCCCTTTACGTTTGGCGATTTTGAGCTTTTACCGAAGATAGGGGCCTTCACCCATAATGTTACGAAGTCAACATTAAGGCTTGTGCCTTTTGCTTTTAGCCATTTTGAGCTTTTTGCAAAGATATGGGCTTTCTCCCATAACGTGACAAAGCCGACATTGAAACTTGTGCCTTTTGCTTTTGGCCATTTTGAGCTTTTGATGAATATAAGGGCCTTCATCCATAATGTGAAGAAGCTGAGATTGAGGCTTGTGCCTTTAGCTTTTGGACATTTTAAGCTTTTGGCAAAAATAATGGCCTTCACCCAAAATGTGACGAAGTCAACATTGACGCTTATGCCTTTTACTTTTGGCCATTTTGAGCTTTTAGCGAACATAGGGCTTTCACCTATAATGTGATAAATTGACATTGAGGCTTGTGCCTTTTGCTTCTGGCCATTTTGAGCTTTTTGCGAAGATAAGGGCCTTCACCCATAATGTGATGAAGCTGACATTGAGGCTTGTGCCTTTTGCTTCTGGCCATTTTGAGCTTTCGGCGAAGATAGCGACCTTCACCCATAATGTGACGAAGTCGACATTGAGACTACTGCCTTTTGCTTCTGGCCCATTTGAGCTTTCAGCG